>BPLR01017609.1:0-59944 GCA_021605095.1 Caerostris extrusa | reverse complement strand
AAGCTATATCCATACCAAATTTCATTTATTTATATTCAGTATTTTTTGAGATATTTGGGGAAAATGTCTTCCATCTCTTAATTTTGTCCACCAGTGTATAAGAATTTTCTAGGAAAATTACATTCATTAATATACGTCTGTTTTGGCACTGCTTACAGAACTGCAGAATAAAATTACTTTTTTTATTTTCATTTCGCATTCAACGATTTGTAATTAAAAAATTAAAACAGGCAATTTTGAATCCATCCGATTGCAACTAAACTTAAAATGCAATGAATAAAAAAAAATATTTCATTTCAGCATTTAATTAGAATTATTTACAACAATAAATGAAAATCCATTCCATACTTAAATAAAAGGGGTCGTGCTTTTTAATAAAGTGGTATACTCGTCACAGATTAAACATAAAAATGTTCATCAGATTAAATGCAAATATTTCAGTAGATTAAATGCAAAGAGATTTCATAGATAAAAATATTTCATTTCTCAATTTACTTAGAATTATTTACAACAATAAATGAAAATCCATTCCAAACTTAAAAAAATGACCAATTTATTAGTAAAGTGTTATATTGTTTGCAGATTAAACAAAATATGTTCAGCAGATTAAATTAAAATATTTCATAGATAAAAATATTTCATTTCACAATTTAATTAGAAATATTTCAACAATAAATGAAAATAAAACTTAAAGAAAATAATTGATTAGTAAATTGTGTTATATTCGTCACAGATTCAACACAATGTTCAATTAAATGCAAATATTTACAAATATTTCATTGATAAAATATTTCATAAATAAATGAAAATCTATTCCATACTTAAATAAAAGGGACGAGCTAATTAATAGAGTGTTATACTCGTCACTGATTAAACATAAAAATGTGCAGCAGATTAAATGTAAGGATTTCTGCAGATTAAATGCAAATATATCATTTCACAATTTAATTAGAAATATTTACAACAATAAAGGAAAATTTATTCCGTATTTGAAGAAAATGAAAAGAGTGTATTACTGAAGTTTTTATATTGGCCACAAATTAAACAAAAATTTGTTCTGCAGATTAAATGCAAATATTTCATAGATAAAAATATTTAATTAGAAATATTTACAACAATAAAGGAAAATCCATTCCTTACACGTAAAGAAAATGGTCGAACTTAATAGTAAAGAGATATACTCGATACAGATTAAACACAAAAAAAAAAATGTTCGGCAGATTCAATGCAAAGATTTCAGTAGCTTAACGATGGTGCAATGCATTTCTCTAGTTTATTATAAAATTGACTTCAGTTATTTCAGCAATGTTAAAAGTCCATAACATCTACAGTTCGATTATTATCCAGAAAGAACAGTACAATCATTTTTCCATCATTTGCATTATTAGCAATTCATAAGTCAGTACAGTACCAAAAGTGACGAGTATTAGACTTTTGTCTAATTTCAACATGCCACCTACTATAACCGTAACATCTTTTCTATATTATCTAGCTTTTTGTACCAATAAATTAATATAAGGAATTTCGGTTTTGCTGTAACAGTGACCTACAGGTAATTGTAGAAGAAGTGTTTTTATTTTTGAAACAATAATTGGATACTCTGACGATAACCACACAATAAACACAAAAATGATCAAATAGCAGAACATGATTAATAAATGTATAATAAAAGTATTATAATCCACAAAAATATTTGTATTAATTGTAACGGTTAAAGTGTTAAATATTCCAGCCATTAAAAAAGTCATGAGTAGAAATATTACTGGAGATAATTGGTCGTTTAGCTCTTTAACAAATTTGGTTGCTTCTGTAAAATTATTTATAAAATTATTCACATGATTTATAAAGATGTGCTTTTGTACCAATGTCTGAAATGTTTGATAATAATCATTCAATAAACCATAAATATGGATCAGTAGAATGTAACACGCAAATGTTACTACAGGCGGAAATACTTGGTAAAAAGTAATACTTATTCCAATGTATGTATTAACTAATATAGTCGTTATCGTGGAAATTTGCGATGGGCAATTTAATTCCTCAAAACATATGCTAAATGCTCTCAAAAAGAAATGAAAAGCTTCAGGATACACCATGGTTCTAATTACTTGCATGACACAGTTAAGGATCATTAAAATAATTTGAAAATATACAATTAACTTCAAATATTTATTTCCAAAATATTTGTTTACCTTAAAATTATCCGTCTGCACAGTATACTTGTATATCACCTCTCCTCTGAAAGCTACGAGTAACCATAAAGTAATCAAAATAAACAATTGAACTGCATTGACCACATATATTTTTCCAGTGCTAAACGTTCCTTTAATCTGAGCTAGTATTAATGAAACGAAGAACAAACACCATAAATTTCTGTAAATTTTTAATAAGCATCTAAAAAATGTCCATTTATTTCTTTGCTTCCCATAATACACACCGAATAGTCGTAACAAACATATGGTAGTTTTCCAATCAATGCTGTTTATGGTAGTTTCCAATTTGCTGCAGTGAAGTCTTTGTTTATTAAATATTTTACATATTTTCCCCTTCTTAATTTTATTCATATTTAATTATATATCTGATGATAAGAAAGATTTTAGAGGGACATAATATCTGATTGAAAGCTGGAGACTGAATTGCATGACGCATTGCAGTATCTCATTTTAATATATTGACTATCAATCAAAAAAATGATATCTTTTAGAATCAATTTATAAACTATTAATAATTATTTTTGTTGCATATATTCAATCGAAAATGATTTTTTTTGCATATCTTTGTTAAGAAATGTTGACAGGAAAAGAGTTACCTGGTTAAACTATTGAAATAGCAACCCGTTGTCATAGTGATGTTAAGCTAATATTTGTATATGGATCTACAATAAGATATAACTTTCCGATAATGGGCAAATTTAGTCATGTTCTCAATTTGTTGCATTATGTGTAAAACGTTTTTAATATAACAACGAATTAAAAAAATTAATATTCAGTTGTTCATCACAGATACTTCATTCTGATATAGTTTTAAATTTATTTCGATTAATATATGAAAATAAAATAATCGATTAAGTTCAATATATTCAAAATGCATTCAAATGGAAATTTATTTTATTTATAAATAATTTTATAATACATGTATTTAAGATTAAACGCGTATTCAGATGTATTTCCATCTAGGGCTGTGGTTGCCCTCAAGGGCAGTACAACTATCAGGTCAGGTCACAGGACTTCCGATTCACTTGAGGGTGTAATAAAAAAGAAGAGGTACTGAAAGTATAAAGAAAAGGTAAGATAACTTAACCTTTATACTTATTTCATATGTAGTGTAACATATTTTCAATGTTAACACATAAAATGCAAGTTGGCAGATGATCAAATCTAGCGAAAATCTTAACACACATGTTTTAGTAACAGGTAGGCTGAAATGTTCATAGTCTGACATATAGATGGCGCTACTAGTACTAAATCCATATGATTTTTAGTTATAGCATTTTTAGTGAAGCAACTTTTGTTAGTTTGAAAAATGGATAAAAAGGAATTTCGTGTGTTAATAAAGCATTGCTTTTTGGCGAAAAAAAATACTATTGAAGCCAAGGCTTGGCTTGATAAACATAATTCGGACTTTGCACCAGGAAAATCAACCGTAGAGAAGTGGTTTGATAAATTTAAACGAGGCGAAATGAGCACCGAGGACGATGCAGGCAGTGGACGCCACAAAGAGGCTGTTACCGACGAAAACATCAAAAAAAGTCCCCAAAATAATTTCTGATAATCGTAAAAGTGAAGTTGATTGAGATTGCTGAGACCCTAAAGATATCAAAGGAATGTGTTGGGCATATCGTGAATTAATATTTGGATATGCGAAAGCTCTGTTCAAAGTACGCGACTGCACGCGATGAACACTAAAAATGCTATAACTTCACTAAAAAATGCTATAACTTCACTAAAAAATGCTCACATACTAATAGTGCAACAGCTGTCAAATGTATACACGTGTCTTTTGAAAGTTAGGGATAACTAAAAAACACATATGGATTTAATACGAGTGGCGTCATCTATGTGTCAGCCTACGAATCTTTCAGCCCACCTATTAGTTGGAAATTGTCTACGAGTCCAGCTTGCAACAGCTAAAATTAATGTGTATATTGATGATTTATTGAGAATACAATACTATAAATCTTTTTAACTTCAAAATAGTAATATTCAGATCATATAAGTGAAGTTAAATTTAATATTATATAGAAACTGCATAGATTTAAGGCCAGCAGCAACTATTCTTGAAATTTTATAATTTTAACTTTTCGTGTTTAAAATATCTTCATTTACTTTACGTCATTTACTTTTACGCTAGCCAATTGGCCATCTGACAGCTGGCTACACTGTGAAAGTTGATAAGAAATTGAAATAAATTGATAACATTAAATGGTTTAATTTCCGCAACTTGTAATTAAAGTATTGCCATATTAATTTATGCAAATAGCAGAACGGTTCTGGTTTGTGTGTTACTGCGATACATTCATAAAACAGTATTTGAATTATACATACTTGTAATTACAAATTTCAATTTATAAAAATAATTATTAATAAATCTATGTCTATTGACGAGTATATTCGGGTATATCGACTTTTTGATCATATTTGCATATCGGAATAAAAATATTTTTTGTTACATAATTATAAGTTTAATTTTCAGAATAAATAAACTTTCTTACTATGCAATAAAAATCAGTTTATTTCTCAGAAAATGTTTAAAATGAAAGGATTAACTGTAAAGAAATGTCGACTACCATTTTTAAACTTCCGTTTACTAAATTATTCACAATTTCTAAATCCCATTTATCATCTTTAAACGTAATCTTCTCAACACGATTATGACTAGAAAGGATGAAATCAAGGAAATGAATGTCCATTTTCATGAAGCATTGCATTATTCCAAAACTGAATTAATCATCTTCGTAGTGATTTATCATGGTGATGACAGAATGTATGACATATCTTTTCATGAAAAATAAAGAAACGATTTAAAAATTTTCATTTGCATAAATCTAACAGTTTCAATTTTATTTACTCGTATATATTAAAGTTTTTATTTATAATGTTGAAAGTTGTTATGGTTTCTAACTTAGACTTCGTTACAACAACATTTTTTTCAGTATTGCAAAAAAAAGATTTAAATCTCTATGATATTCAAAGATTTAAATCTATAAATAAATCTGAAAATGTTGGATTTACACAAGAATTACATTTTATGTTCTATGTAATAGGATTTTCAACGCTCTGGCTCTCAATGTCACAGGTTTCGTATTCGAGTCCCGGAGGGGGCATGAATGATTGTAATCGTTTGGAATTCCCCTTTAAACCATACGCCCCGATCTAATATGATTGCGGAGCATTGGGTTGATATTCCTACCCTGCAAAAGAAAAACATCCCCCCTGTCCCCCTGGCCTTGGTCTACCATGGGGCTGATGAGTCAATGAAGAAGAAAAAAAAGATTTTGAAGTTCTTAAGCTCGATTTTTGTAAGATTAGTACATTCCACTAACATGCATGCAGGATAGCATGTAGGGACTAAGAGCTGTCACTTTGAGAAGGGTGGATTGTGGAATTTTAGATTGTTGTTCTTGTGGTTGAAACATATTTCAGATTATAAGTGAGACAAAAATACGGTAAATAAAGAATGTGTTTTCTGATTGCAACAAAAGTGTTTTTGCAATTTATATGTTGATTGGTATGCAACTTTCAACATCGCGGCTTCAGGTTCAAATCCTGGAGGTGTCATGGATGTTTGTTAGGGTTTCGAAATCCGCATTAAACTGTAGGTCCCGAGCTAACTAACCGAGTTTAAAGTGTGCAAAAAATGATCGTAGAGCTACAAACTAAACTAAATCAGGAGACCTTCATTTCATTCTGATCTATAGAAAAAGTATTTTTCAAATGGGAACGAATCTAATTATCTGAATTTATTGTACTTCAGTCTCGCATAGGAATAAAAAAAATGATTCCTCTATTTTCTATTTTTTCATATTAGGTAAAAAAAAAAAAAAAAAATACCTCCATATTCTAATTATTTTCATATTAGATAAAAAATAAGGCTGTTTACTTTAGTACGATAATGTTTTTAAAAATAATAATAATTATTTCTAGAACACAGATTGATATACGTTATGTATGTTATGTTACGCGAAATATATGTTATGTATGATATCTATGTTATGCGAAATATACATTATGTATGTTATCTGTGTTTTGCGAAATATCCGTTCTGTTATCAATGTTACGCGAAATATACATGTATGTTATCTGTGTTTTGCGAAATATACGTTCTGTTATCGATGTTACGCGAAATATCCATGTATGTTATCTATGTTATGCTAAATATACATGTATGTTATCTATGTTACACAAAATATATATGTATGTTATCTATGTTATGAGAAATATACGTTAAATATACAGAAAATGTTAACACATTTTTAAAGAAAATAAAACAAAATATTGTAAGTTTATTTTCAGTAAGATAAATAAAAATGCATTAGATTAAAGAACTAATAGAAACAAGCAAAGATTACTTCTATCTACACCACTTCCATCAACTACATAAGGTACGTAGACCACCTTCAATATTTCTTGTTGATAGAGTAATTTTTGCCAGAAGAACCTTTTTTTTTTATATCATGATAGAAGATAAATATTGCATATAAATAACGCATCTTTATGTTTTTCTCATAGAAAAATACTTCAAATGCTTGCTTTTATGAGATTTTCAGAGTGTTGCATTTTCTGAATGGGTTTCATGTTATCAAAAAAAAAAGCAATCCTCAGTTCCTTTTCTCCAAGAAGATTTCTGGCCAAGAAGGAATTGCACTTCTCTGTCCACCCACACCCGCCCACAAGTGCTTAGCGGTGCCAAAACAGCGGCCGTTTGCCACTGCACTGCATTACCCCGGCGGTGGGAGTTAAACACGTTTCTTGGGGGTAATGACCATCGCCCCTTATCGGACGCATCGCCCCCCTTCCCCATCATTCTTGTGGGTCTCTTGCAGTGATAAAGAGATTGGCCATTGTTACTCGTTGGCAGCAATGCGATGCGGAAAACATTAACATCGGTTTTGTTTCGATAATGATCATGAACAGTCATTTATTAATATCTTTAATAATGAAATAGTCATGCACGGTAAGCTGTTTTATTCAATTTCAGAATAGAAATTTAAATAATCATACATATAGTATTTACAGAGTACAAAAAATGAATGGCATCTGTTATTATGATGTATGGATGATATCTATCAAATTTCGATAATGATACTGAACAGAAATTGATTAATATCTAAATAATAAAATGGTCATGCACATAAGGTTTTTTTCAATCACAGAATAGAAATTTAAATAATCAGATCTCTTCAAATGTACAAATCGTGTCTCCGAATTAAAAAAAATGGATGATATCTATTATTATGATGTATGGATGATATCTATTATTATTATTATGATATCTATTATTTTCATTAATGAAATCTTGCTTCTAAGAATATTGAGGAACGTTTTGAGAGAGAAAAACACTATATGTGCTTGTTTGTCCTAATATGTAAACTATGTTTATTAAATTCTAATATTAATATTAATAAAATTTAATTAAAAATATACATGACTAGAAACTATATACGACGGCCGATGAATAGCGTTCTGGCACATGGTGCCATAAGTTTCTACCTCGAGTGCCGGCGAGTGGTTCGGAATCCGCATTAAACAGTAGGTCATGATCTAATATGATTGATGGACGTAGGGCTGACAACCATAATCTGTAAAAAGAAAACATCTCCTGTTTCGGAATCTGCCAGTAGCAGACAGTCATGATCAATATGGATTGTAGTGCCAAGGTAGTTTTGTAATTTTTGTAATGATTATTACCATTTTTACTTATTTAACTAGTTCCCTGGCATTAGAGCTCATGATAGAAAAAGTCCTCACCCACCCAGCAGATTTCAAAAAGGAGATTGTCTCTTTTTTTTACAGAGACAACTTCTCAGGCCAACGCAGACCGGGACCGGGCTTGAATGGCTGAGTGACCAGCACTCTGGCTCTCGCGGCCACAGGCTTTGGGATAGAGTCCCGGTGGTCCCACAGATGTTTTTGTGGTTCGGAATCCACATTAAGCCTTAGTTCTTGGTCTAATATGACAGTAGAGAATAGGGTTGACAACCCAACCCCTAAAAACTCAACGTCATCAGGGCAAGTCAGACTTCAACCTACGGATGCTCCATCACAACAGAAGCCGTCCTCCTTTCCCTCCTTCCATGAAACCATACGGACTCAAGGACTTGGTCTAGATGTCGAACAAGTGGGATAAGAGACAACAACAACCACAACAGACAGGGATCTACAGGTTTAAATTGATTTCGAATAACAAATACTCATCTCATAGCTGGGATTAGAACTCAAAACCTTTAGCACAAGCCACTCTGCCTTCCGGGGCAAAAATGTACCTTAAATCAGTGAAGTTAAGCTGATCAATCGTCAAATGCTATTAATAGATGATAATTTGGTACCGAGTGCTATATTTACTTTTTATTTCAGAATTCAAATAGAGATATGCATTTTAATGTGCCAATAATTTTAATAAATTCCTCCTTATCCATAACCACTTTCTTTATGATGATCAAAACAAATTACTTAAATTCATCTCAGAACCCATAAAAAGAGTGAGAGCCTCTTCCATTGTTCAGAACCTCCTAATGCAGATTAAAGAGGAGTAAAAACCGAACAAACAAACCCCGTCCTCTTTGGGGAATTAGAAACGGTTTAAACTGTTTGTGCGAGCTCTTTTTATTACACGACGAGGTACATCCAGGATGGCTGCTTAATTACATTGCCCCGGCTCCTCTCTCCTACTCTTTCTCCAGGTACCGAATGAATTTCATGCGGAGGTATTTTTAGATGTCGCATTCAAGTTTTAAGATGTTCCACAAGAAAGTGTTTGGAGATCCAGTGAGGCCCTTTTTTTATTGTTGCCCAGTTGACAAATTTATTTAATCTGTTACTGCATCTTTTTCCATTTTTTTTATCTTCAACTTCACTTTCTTAAATTTCGAATCTATTATTTTTGAGTTGAAGTAAATGTACTTCTATGTAATTTTATTTTTATTTCTTGCTTTACTTTCTTTACTTTGGAGAGGATTTTAGTTTAAAGTGCGGTTTTAACTTTAGGTTATCATATTAAAGTGTTAATATGTTATCATATTAAACAGAAGGTTCAGTTCATTGGTTGCTGTGTTCTAAACACTGTTTTTCAAAAAATACCAGGAGACTCGATGGTGTGTGTGATGTTTATCATCTTGCCTCGTGAGTCGAACTACTTTTGGGGTTTTCAGATTTCCTACTTGTGGGGGGATTTCCAGACTTTCCCTCTTAAGTTTCGCAAATGCTGGGTAGTTCACCCTAAAGGTGCTCCCCAAAAGGCAACGCCCTCTTTCTTCAGCAACATAGAGCTACGGATGTTCAGCAACATGAAGAGCTACTTGCCAACTTTCCTTAGGGACCATAGGTGTTGGTTCAGCCTGATGGTCATTTGGATAGCTCTCTGGCCTTTGATACCCCAGGCTTAAGATTCGAATCCTGGCGGTAGCACAGATGTTTGACAGTGGTTCGGAATCCACGTTAAACTGTCCACGTGCAGAATCCACGTGTAGGTTCCGGTCTAATTAGCCTAAAGTGTGCACAAAATGACGGTAAAGAGAGAAACCAAATCTAATCATATGTGTTCGTGGGCTGGGTTTTAGATGTCTATCAAGAGGAAAGAGAAACAACAACCAGAACATAAGTGAAATTATTCTGATCCATCGGCAAATGCATTAACATAATAACTGCTGTCTACTGAGAAGTCAGAACCAGAAATCTGTGGCACCTAGCTCCATATTAACCTATCGTATTTCAAAATTCTAATCGAGGTATGCATTTTGAAGATGTGCCTGTCATTTTATAAATTTTTAATAAATTCTTCTCTATCCATAACATCTTTCTTGATGACGATCAAAACAGCTTACTTAAATTCATTTCGAAACCCATAAAAGGGTGAGGGCCTCTTCCATTGTTCAGAATTTTCCAATGCAGATTAAAGAGAAGGGGAAAAAAAAGAACAAACAAGCCCGTTCCTCTTTGGGGAATTAGAAACGGTTTAAACTGTTTGTGCGAGCTCTTTTATTTCACGACGAGGTCCATCCAGGATGGCTGCTTAATTGCATTGCCTCGGCTCCTCTCTCCTACTCTTTCTCCAGGAACCGAATGAAATTCATGCGGAGGTATTTTTAGATGTCGCATTAAAGTTTTTAAGAATGTTCCTACAAAAAGTGTTTGGAGATGCAGTGAGGTCTCTCTTTTTTTTTTTTTTTTTTTTTTTTTTTTTTTTTTTCTTGTTACCCAGTTGGCAGATTTATTTAATCTGTTAGTGCATCTTTTCTATTTTTTTTATCTTCAACTTCACTTCCCTCTTAAATTTTAATCTATTATTTTTTGAGTTGAAGGAAATGTACTTCTATGTAACTTTATTTTTATTTCTTGTTTTACTTTTTTTCCTTTGGAAGGGATTTTAGTTTAAAGTGCTTTTTAACTTTAGGTTATGATATTCAAACATTTATCACGACCTTTATTTTAACTTTGTAAATGACGGAATGAATATTAATATATATATATTATAAAATTAACTGTCATATGTAATTATAATATTATTTTTAAACCTAAAATATGTTTAATTACCCGACTCGTGGCTCAATAGCAACGAGTCGGGTAATTAAACATTAAATGTCACACCGCTGGTGAGCATTAGGGCGGAGTTCAATTGACTGGTGGCTTTATTGAAGACACTGCATCAAAATACAAGCAGACTCAATGGCATTTGTGGCGATCCACATCTTACCTCGTTAGATGGACTACCTAATTGATGTTTTCCGGATTTTCTCCCATACGATACTCACATGCCGGGTTGTTCCGCCTAGAAATTCCTTCTGGAAGGCACTGCCCTCCTTCTTCAGGGTCATGGGGCCAACTCAGATTTCTAACTACGGGTGCTCCATCACATTAGAAGCTTCCATCTCCTTGCTGCTGATCCCTGAAATTATGAGACCATACGGGTTATTGCGGGTTATTGCCCTGACCTTTGGTACCACAGGGGTTCAGATTCAAATCCTGGAGGTGGCATGGATGTTTGTTAGTTTAACGGAATAATTAGGTCCCAGTCTAATTAGCCTAAAGTGTACACAAAATGACCGTAGAGCCACAAACCAAATTTGACCATAAGGGTTCGTGGGCTTGATTTTGATGTCTACCAAATGGGATAACAAACAACACCCACAACATAAGTGAAATTATGCTGATCAAACGTCAAATACTATTAATAGACAAAAAATTAGTGTCTACTAAGGATTCGAAACCAAAACTTGCGTCACCGAGCGCCATATTTACTTACATATTTTAGAATTCAAATCGAGGTATACAAATTTTGTCTATAATTTTAAAAGTTTTTAATAAATTCTTTCTTATCTATCACAACTTTCTTTACGGCGATCCAATCAGCTTACTTAAATGTGAGCGAATTCATTTCAAAAACCCATAAAAGGGTGAGAGCTTCTTCCATTGTTCAGAACCTTCTGATGCAGATTAAAGAGACGGAAAAACCGAACAAACAAACCCCTTTCGTCTTTGGGGGGAATTAGAAACGGTTTAAACTGTTTGTGCAAGCTCTTTTTTATTTCACGACGAGTTGCATCCAGGAGGGCTGCTTAATTGCATTGCCCCGGACTCTCTCTCCTACTCTTTCTCCAGATACTGGATGAAATTCATGCGGAGGTATTCTTAGATGTCGTATTAAAGTTTTAAGATGTTCCACAAGAAAGTGTTTGGAGATGCAGTTAGGCCTTTTTTTTCTTGTTGCCCAGTTGGCAGATTTATTTAATCTGTTAGTGCATCTTTCCCATTTTTTTTTTTTTTTGCTTCAACTTCACTTTCCTCTTAAATTCGATTCTATTATTTTTGAATTGAAGGAAACGTACTTCTATGTAACTTTATTTTTATTTCTTGTTTACTTTCTTTACTTTGAAGGGGTTTTAGTCTAAAGTGCTTCTTTAAGTTTAGGTTTTCATATTATTAAAACGTTTATCTAGAACATTATTTTAACTTTGTAAATGACGGAATGGTAATATATACATAAAGTTCACTATCAAGTGGAATTAAAATATGATTTTTAAACCTAGAAAAAAGTTTAATTGCCCCACTCATGGCTTATAGACAACGTCGTGGACCGCTGGTAATCATTAGGGTTGAGGTTCAATCCCCCTGGTAGGCTTTGTTGTAGACACTGTGTAAAATAAAACGTGAGACTATAGCATTTGTGAGGTTCAGCATCTTGCCTCGTGAGTCGGACTACCCGATTGGAGTGTTTCCGGGATTTCTTCCATACTATGTGCAAATTCGGGGTAGTTCCCTGTAAAAATGTCCTCCAGGAACACACTACCCTTCTTCTTTAGCAAAACTGAGTCAAGTCAGACATCTGCCTACCGGTGATCCATTACAAAAATGTTGCCAGCTTTCCCCAAACCATGAGTCCACGCTGGTTACTGCCGCCTGATGGCCAATTGAATAATCCTCTTGTTTTTGGTACCAGAGGTTTCAAATTCTAATTCTGGAGATGGCATGGTTGTTTGTGAGTGGAATCCATGAAAAACGTAGTTCCCGGTCTAATTAGCCTAAAGTGTGCACAAAATGACAGTAAAGCGACAAACCAAACCAAACCATATGGGTTCGTGGACTTGGTCTAGATGTCTACCAAGTGGGATAAAAAAAAAAAAACATAAGTGAAATTATGCTGATCAAACGTCAAGTGCTATTAATAGATAAAAAATACTGTCTACTAAGGACTTGAACCAGAAACCTGTGGCACCGAGTCTTCATATTTATTTATCATATTTCAGAATTGAAACCGAGGTATATATTTTGAATACATGTCTATAATTTTATAAGTTTTTAATAAATTCTTTCTTATCTAACACAACTTTCTTTTTACGGCGATCAAAAAGCTTACTTAAATTTGAGCTAATACATTTCTAAAATCCATAAAAGAGTGAGAGCCTTTTCTCATTGTTCAGAACCTTCTAATGCAGATTGAAGAGAAGGAAAAACCGAACAAACAAACCGCTTTGTTCCTCTTTGGGGAATTAAAAAACGGTTTAAATTGTTTGTGCGAGCTCTTTTATTTCACGACGAGATCCATCCAGGAGGGCTGCTTAATGCATTGCCCCGGCCCTCTCTCCTACTGTTTCCCCAGGTACTGGATGAAATTCATGCGGAGGTATTCTTAGATGTCGCATTAAAGTTTTAAGATGTTCCTGCAGAAAAGTGTCAGGAGATGCAGCTAGGCTTTTTTGGTTCTTGTTGCCTAGTTGGTAGATTTATTTAATCTGTTAGTGCATCTTTCCCATTTATTATTATTTTTTTTTTTAGCTTCACCTTCACTTTACTCTTAAATTCGAATCTATTATTTTTGAATTGAAGGAAATGTACTTCTATGTAACTTCTTCTTTATTTCTTTTCTTTGAAGGGGATTTTTGTTTAAAGTTCTTTTAACTTTAGGTTATTATATTAAAACGTTTAACTCGCCCATTATTTTAATTTTGTAAATGATGGGACGGTTATTTATATATATATATGTAAGTGCATTAGAATATGCAATTAAAATATGAATTTTAAACTTAGAATAAATTTAATTGCCTGACTTGTGGGTTAGTGTCAACGTGAGCAGCTGGTCAGTATTAGGATTGATGTTCAATCCGCTGTTTCAAAAACGAGAAGCCTTCATGGCGTTTGGGATGTTCAGCCTCTTGACTTTTCAGTCAGGCTAATTGGTGAAATTTTCCGGGCTTCTTCCATACGATAGGCAAATGCGGTGTAGTTCCACCAAAAAAGTCCTTTAGAATGCATTGCCCTCCTTCTCCAACGTCAGAGAGCTAAGTGCTACCTCTAACTACTGCTGCTCCATCACAACGGTAGCTGCCCACTTTTCCTCACGGGTCCATACGGGTTCGTGCAGCCTGATGACCACTAGGATAGCACTCTGGCCTTTGGTGCCACAGGCTTCGATTTGAATTCTGGCTGTAGTACTGCTGTTTGTGAGGGGTTCGGAATACCCGTTAATCGTAAATCCCGGTCTAATTAGCATAAAGTGTGCGCAAAATGATAGTAGAGCGACACCCCAAACAAAAACATACGGGTTCGTGGGCTTGGTCTAGATTTCTACCAAGTCGGATAAGAACCAACAACAACAACAACATCAGTGAAATTATGCTGATCAAACGTCAAGTACTATTAATAGATAAAATTTACTGTCTATTAAGGACTCGTACCCAAAACTTGTGGCACCGACCGGCATATTTATTTTTATTTCAGAATTTAAATTGAGCTATATTATAATTTTTAATGAATTCTTTCTTATCTATAACAACAGCTTACTTAAATTTGAGCGAATACATTTCAAAACCCATAAGAGAGTGAGAGCCTCTTCCATTGTTCAGAACCGTCTGATGCAGATTAAAGATGAGGAAAAACCGAACAAACAAACCCCTTTCCTCTTTGGGGAATTAGAAACGGTTTAAACTGTTTGTGCAAGCTATTTTATTTCACGACGAGCTGCATCCAGGAGGGCTGCTTAATTGCATTGCCCCGGCCCCTCTCTCCTACTCTTTCTCCAGGTACTGAGTGAAATTCATGAGGAGGTATTTTTAGATGTAGCATTAAAGTTTTAAGATGTTCTTCCTACAGAAAGTGTTTCGAGATGCAGTGAGGCCGTTTTTTTTTCTTGTTGCCCAGTTGGCAGATTTATTTAATCTGTTAGTGCATCTTTCAAATTTTTTTATTTTTTTTTTTTTTATCTTCAACTTCGCTTTACTCTTTAAATTCGAATCTATTATTTTTGAGTAGAAAGAAATGTACTTCTATGTAACTTTATTTTTATTTCTTGTTGTACTTTCTTTCCTTCGGAAGAGGATTTTAGTTTAAAGTGCTCTTTTAACTTTAGGTTGTCATATTAAAACGTTTAACGTTAAACGTTAATTATTTTAACTTTGTAAATGATGGAATGATAATTACACATATGCATATATATATACACTAGGATTACAATGATATTCGTCTAAAATATAAATTCTAAACTTAGAATAAATTAATTGCCCGACTCGTGGCTCAGTGGCAACATGCTCGGCTGGTAAGCATAAGGCCTGATGTTCAAGCCACTGACGACTTTGTTATAGACCTGTTTAAAAAAAAAACGGACTACATGTCGATTGTGACGTTCATCATCTTGCCTCGCCAGTCAAGCTAACGGAGTTTTTCGAGTTTTCTTCCATACGATAGGTAAATGCGGGGTAGTTCCACTTAAAAGCCTTCCCAGAATGAATTGCCGTTCTGCTTCAAATCACAGAGCTAAGTGAGATTTCAACCTACGGGTGCTCCATCACAACAGAAGCTGCCAACTTTCCTTTAAACCATGAGTCCATACAGGTTGGTCCGGTCTGATATGGACAATTGGCCAGCCTTCTGGATTTTGGTACCACAGGTTACAGATTCGAATACTGGAAGTGGCAGGTATGTTTGTGAGTGGTTCGGCGTACACATTAAACGTAGGCCCCGGTCTAATTAGCCTAAAGTGTGCGCAAAATGATAGTAGAGCGACACACCCAACCAAATCATACTTGTTCCTGGGCTTGGGCTTGATTTCTACCAAGTCGGATAAGAAACAACAACAACAACAACAACAACATAAGTGAAATTAACGTCAATTACTATAAATAGATAAAAATTACTGTCTATTAAGGACTCGACCCCACAACTTGTGCACCTATCACCATATTTACTTATTATATTTCAGAATTCAAATTGAGGTATGCATTTTGTAGACGTGTCTATCACTACATAAATCTTTAATAAATACTTTTTATCCATAACATCTTTCTTGATGATCAAAACAGCTTACTTAAATTCATTTCGGAACCCATAAAAGAGAGAGCCTCTTCCTTGTTCAGAACCTTCCAATGCAGATTAAAAAAAAGGGAAAAAAAAGAACAAACAAACCCCTTTCCTCTTTGGAGAATTAGAAACGGGTTAAATTGTTTGTGCGAGCTCTTTTATTTCACGACGAGGTGCAGATTAAAGAGAAGGAAAAAAAAAAAAGAACAAACAAACCCCTTTCCTCTTTGGGGAATTAGAAACGGTTTAAATTGCTTGTGCGAGCTCTTTTATTTCACGACGAGGTCCATCCAGGAGGGCTGCTTAATTGCATTGCCCCGGCCCCTCTCTCTCCTACTCTTTCTCCAGGTACCGGATGAAATTCATGCGGAGGTATTTTTAGATGTCGCATTAAAGTTTTAAGATGTTCCCGCAGAAAGTGTTTGGAGATGCAGTGAGGCCCCCTTTTTCCTTGTTGCCCAGTTGGCAGATTTATTTAATCTGTTAGTGCATCTTTTCCATTTTATTTTTTATTTTTTAGCCTCAACTTCGCTTTACTCTTAAACTCGAATCTATTATTTTTCAGTTGAAGGAAATGTACTTCTATGTAGCTTTATTTTTTTATTGCTTGCTTCACTTTCTTTACTTTGGAAGAGATTTTATTTTAATGTGCTCTTTTAACTTTAAGTTATCATATTAAAACTTTTAACTCTACCATTATTTCAACTTTTTAAATGAAGAAATGGTTTTTAATATAAGTTAGCTGTGATATGTAACTAAAATATGAATTTAAATAATAAATATGAACTTAAAATAAATTTAATTGCCAGATTTGCTGTTCAGTTACAACGTGCGCGGCTGGTGAGTATTAGGGCTAAGGTCGAATCACTGGCGGTTTTGTTACAGACACCATTTAAAGAAACAAAGAGATTCGATGGCGTTCATGATGTTCAGCATCATACCTCGTTAGTCAGATTATCTAGTGGGAGTTTTCCGGGTTTTCTCCCATATGATAGGTAACTGCGTGGTTATTTCCCCTAAAAAGTCCCACCGGAAGTCACTGGCCTCGTAATTCAGCGACACGGAGTCAGTTATGTTTCTACCTACGGGTTCTTCATCACAATAAAACTGCTTCTTTCCCTTCAACCATCAGTCCCTACGGGTTCGTGCCGCCTGATGGTAAATTGGCTAGCTTTCTGGCCTTTTGGTATACAGGCTTCAGATGAATCATGGTGGTCCTATGCCTATGGATGTTTGTTGGTTTCCGGAATCGACGTTAAAGTGTAGGTCCCGGTTTAATTACCTAAAAGTGTGCACAAAATGACCGTAGAGTGAGAAAAGAAATTTAACCATACTGGTTAGCGTGCTTGGTCTAGATGCCTACCAAGTGGGATAAGATACAACACCTACAATGTAAGTGAAATTATGGTGATCAAATATCAAGTACTATTAATAGATAAAAATTGCAATCTAATGAGGACTCGAACTAGAAACCGTTGGCACTGCATCCTATTTCAGAATTCAGATCGAGGTATGCATTTTGATGCGTCTATTATTTTTAATAAAGTCGTCCCTATCCATAACAACTTTCTTTATAACGATGAAAACAGCTTACTTAAATTTGAGTGAATTCATTTCGGGACCCATAAAAGAGTGAGGGCCTCTTCCATTGTTCAGAACCTCCTAATGCAGATTGAAGAGGAGGAAAAAACAGAACAAACAAACCCCTTCCTCTTTGGGGAATTAGAAACGGTTTAAACTGTTTGTGCGAGCTCTTTTTATTTCACGACGAGGTCCATCCAGGAGGGCTGCTTAATTACATTGCCCCGGCCCCTTTCTCCTACTCTTTCTCCAGGTACTGGATGAAATTCATGCGGAGGTATTTTTAGATGTCGCATTCAAGTTTTAAGATGTTCCTACAAAAGTATTTGGAGATGTAGCAATGCCTTTTTTTTTCTTGTTGCCCAGTTGGGAGATTTTTTTAATCTGTTAGTGCATCTTTCCCATTTTTTTTTTTAGCTTCAACTTCACTTTTACACTTAATTATTTCTCTATCTATTATCTATTATTGTTTGTGTAGAAGGAAATGTACTTCTATGTAACTTTTATTTTTATTACTTGGTTTACTTTCTTTTCTTTGAAGGGGTTTTTAGTTTAAAGTGCTCTTTTAAGTTTAGGTTATCATATTCAAACATTTATCTCGGCCCTTATTTTAACTTTACGAATGCTGGAATGATAATTTATATATATATTTATATAAGTTTATTAAGTTTACAATGATATGTAACTATAATAAGAATTTTAAATTTAAAAGAAATTTAAATGCCCGACTCGTGGATCAGTGGCAACGGACGAGGCAGGTGAGCATTAAGCCTGAGGTTCCATCCAATCCGCTGTCTACAAACTCTGTTTCAAAATACGCGGAGATTACACGGTTTTAAGATGTTCCCACAGAAAAGTGTTTGGAGATGAAGTGAGACCCCTTTTTTTTTTCTTGTTGCCCAGTTGGCAGATTTATTTAATCCGTTAGTGCATCTTTTTCCATTTTTTTTTTTTATCTTGAACTTCACTTTACTCTTAAATTCGAATCTATTATTTTTGAGTAGAAGGAAATTTAATTTTATGTAACTTTATTTTTTATATCTTGTTGCCCTTTCTTTAGTTTGGTAGTTGATTTAGTTTAAAAGTGCATTTTTAATTTTAGGTCATCATATATTAAAACGTTTATCTCGAGCATTATTTCAACTTTGTAAGTAATGGAATATATATTATATATATATTCATATATAACTTTGCTATGATATGTAACTGAAATAATTTCATACAGAATAAATTTATTTTTCCGATTCGTGCCTCACTGACAATATGCACCGCTGGTGAGGATTGGTCAGTTGGCAAGCTTTTTGTTATAGGCACTGTTTCAAAAACGTGGAGAACCATGGCTTTTGTGAGGTTCAGCATCTTGCCTCGTGAGTCGGACTACCTGATGGGACTTTTTCCGGGTTTCCCCATACGGTACGCAAATGCGGGGTTATTTCTCCCTAAGGTCCTCCCGAAAGGCACTACCCTCTTACTTCAGCGACTGGGGGCAAAGTCAGATTTCTACTACGAGTACTACAGCACAACAGAAGCTGCCCCCTTTCCCTTCAACCATCTGTTCATAAGGGTTTATGCGGCCTGATGGCAATATGTCTAACGCTCTGCCCTTTGGTGTCACAGGCTTCAAATCCTGGCAGTAGTAGACTCAAATCCTGGAGGTGGCAGGGATATTTGTTAGTGATTTGGAATCCATGTTTAACTGTATGTCCCGGTCTAATTAGCCTAAAGTGCGTAAAAAACTGACCGTAGAGCGACCAACGAAACCAAATCCTACGGGTATTGACGGCCTGGATGACGTGGAAGGCACGTGATCAGATGGAAGTGGTATTTAACTGGTATTAAGAGTTTGAAGGAGCAGTTGCCCAGTTGGGGGATTTATTTAATCTGTTAGTGCTTCGTTTCCATTTTTTTTTTTCAACTTCAACTTCACTTTACTCTTAAATTCGAATCTATTATTTTTGAGTTGAAGGAAATGCACTTGTATGTAACTTTTATTTTTATTTTTCTTCTTGTTTTACTTTCTTTCCTTTGAAGGGATTTTAGTTTAAAAAGTGCTTTTAAGCTTACGTATGAAAACATTTATCTCGACTATTATTTTAACTTTTTAAATTATGGGATCGTAATTAAAAATCTGACATATATATAAAGTTCAATATGATATGTAACAAAAATATGAATTTTAAATTTAGAATAAATCTAAATTTTCTTTAGTTAATTGAGAATTCAGATTATAATTGAGATCATAGGATTGATGTAGTTGTCCTATGGTTTGAATTGCAAATATATTGCAACATATTTAATATTGTAAATTTAATGAATTTTATAATTTTTTTTTTTTTTTAATTTTAGTTTTCTGAAATAAATATGTTTTCAAAAAAAAAAACCGTGGTTTTTTAAAATTTTATCTTAACCGTTCTTCCTCCTGTATTTTGTTTAAAAAAATGGTCATTAGTCGTTATAATTATGGTCATAATGGTCATTTAATTATCCTTAATTATCCTTAATTGGTCATTAATTAATGGTGAATTTTAGGAAAAATAATTAAAAATTCACACCTTAATTCAAGGACAGAAATATTTAATGTGTAAAAAGGAATTGGTGAACTTTATATGGACTGCTGTTTAACTCAGCAATCTCCAAAAACCAATCGTTTACCATAACAAAAGATAGCTCGGACTCACGTTTAACTGCAGGTCCTGGTCTAATTAGTCTAAAATGTGCACAAAATAACTGTAGAGCGACAAACCAAACCCAAACTAATGCAAATATCATCACATTCGAAAAATTATTAATATTTTCATATTAAAACGAGAAATTATTATTACTATTACTTGTTCAAAATAATTACTCTACTTCTTCTACTTTTATACCACAAAAAATAATACAGCAGCCATAATTATAATGCATCATTTCAATAACCCAGTGAAATATGAAATGGATACTTACGGATATAAACTTCATAAAATAAATCCTTATTGCTTTAGTCTTAGACAAACTATTATACTGTTTACGGATATAAACATCATAACATAAAACATTAATTGCATTAATCTTGTAAAGATTAATTATTGCAATTTATATATATATCACCGGACCACTAAATATACAAGTTAAAGAATTGAAACCTAAAATTGTCAAAAAGTTATAGGATTTAAACACAAAAACTTCTAAAATTCTTTTCAAATTAAGGCTTTTATAATGAATTTGAAAGAAATATATTATTTTGTTCAAAAACAAGGGTTGTAAAATAAAGTAATTAAAAATCTGCATCAGAACTTCAAAGGACATAAATATTTAATATGTAAAAAGCAAATGATGAGATTTAAACAGACCGCTGTCTAACTTCAACGATCTCAAAAAACAATAGTTTACCATGACAAAAGCCAGGTCGGAATCCATGTGTTAAACTGTAGGTCCTGTCTAATTAGCCTAAAGTGTGCACAAGATGACCGTAGAACGAAAAACCAAACCTATCCTCTATACATTTATACCACAATTAATAATACAGAATCATTAATTAAAATGCATGATTTCAATGTATTAAATTAGTGAAATATGAAAAGTATATTTACTGGTACAAGCATCATAATATAAAACACTTATTACTTCAGTCTTGGATAAACTGCTATTATTAATATTTATATTTCATTGGAATTAATGATAGTGATATAACATTTGTAGATGGCCACTGAATATATAAGTTATAAATTGTCTAAAAGTTCTTCTAAAATTGTCTGAAAGTTTTAAGATTTAAACATAAAAACTTTTGGAATTCTCCTCCATTCTTCTTGAGAACTTTATAATGAATTTAAATAAAGTAATTAAAACATTAATTATTATTACTACATCAGACATTATCATCAGAAATATTTAGAATGTAAAGCAAAGGTGAGCTTTAGACGGACTGCTGTCTAACTAAAAACAATCGTTTTTACCATGACAAAAGGCGGCTCGGATAGAAGTCCACCAGAATCACGTCCCAGCCTCAAGCCTGATCACACAGAGTAATTACAATCATCAGGTTGTTCCCAGCTGCCTAAATGAAGTTTCCAGGCATTCCTATTTACTTGCAGGAACCGCCGGACCGTGTTCCGCCCTGGATGTCATTATAAAGCTTAATCAAGGTTTTCCAGATTTCGGTCGGGAGAGAACGGGGGCCGCGTAATTAGTATTGCCGGAGCTCCAGGGGTCGGATGCGAGCCTGCTCGCTGGGGTGGTTAATCACACCGTTTAGTCACCGGGAGGACACTGCAGAGTCTGGTCTTCTATGTGAAGGTTTTTGTGTTTCAGTCTGGGCGAAATGTCATGATGTTACATTTGGTGTTAGCAGAGGTACAGATTGAGTCTTGTTAAATTAATATGGTTAGGATTTTTATTTATTAGTATGGTTAGGATGTTCGTTTTCTAATGCCAAATCGAATGTTTATTGTATGCGATGTAAATTAAATTAATAACATATATATTCTGTTTGAGGAATTATGTCTTTCAAATAGGAGATTGTTATAACTTACAGGGTTGCCATCAGCAATTTCAAACAGCATACATCAAAATAATAATGACGGTGGCTGTAAAGGTTTTTGTACTAAAAAATATGAATGCGCCTGATGGCCAACCCGCTAGCGCTCTGGCCTTTGATATAGCAAGTTTTAGTTTCGAATCTGGCGGTGGCATGGATGTTTGTGAGTGGTTCGGAATCCACGTTAAACTGTAGGTTCCGGTCTAATTAGCCCAAAGTGTGCACAAAATTGGCCGTTGAGAGACAAACCAAACCAAACCTAAAAATTAGGAAAGAGAAATTATTATTAATTGTAAGTGAAAAACATTAAAATTAATAAAGCAAATCTCTGAGGGGATTTTTTTGGAGTAATGATTATAACTTTAGATTTTATATCAAAATTTCAAAGTGTGTACAACAAAATATTAATACAGAAACTAAATGGATATTTGTATTGGACATAGACAGTCATCGAGTCTTGTTAAATTAATATGGTCAGGATTTTTTCTTTTCTAACTGAAGAGTAAGTCGTGTTGATACCAAATCAAATGTTTATTGTAATTATGAAATATTAAATTAATAATATAAATATTTAGTTTGAGGAGTTTTGTCTTTCAAATCGGTGATTATCTTGTAGCTTACAGGTTTGCAATAAGCAATTGCAGACGGTATGCTTTAAAATAATAATGACTATGGTTGTAAAAAGTTTAGTCCTAATATTTATGAAAAAGAAACTGTTATCAATTGTAAATGAAAAATGATAAAATCAATAATGAAAAGGGCTGAGGGGTTTTATTTTTCAAACTTGAGAGAGCTGGTTATGGCTTTAGGCTTGATATAAATTTGTAGTTTAATATCAAATAATAGGCTTGATATCAAATTGGAGCTTAATATCAAACATTAGGCTTGACATCGAATTTGACAAATATCGATATCAAATTGAACTTAATATTATATCAATCAAATTGCACCTTAATATCAATTATGGTCTGTGTGAAGGTATTTGTGTTTCAGTCTAAGTGAAATGTCATGATATTACATTTGATGTTAGCAAAGGTACAGATTGAGTCTTGTTAAACTAACATGGTCAGGATTTTTGTTTTTCTAACTGAAGAGTAAATCGTGCTGATACCAAAATCAAATGTCTATTGTAAGTAATGCAAATTAAAACTAATTATATATATATATATATATATATATATATATATATATGTTATTTTTAATTTGCATTTTTAATTTGAATATATATATATATTCTGTTTGAGGAGTTTTATCTTTCAAATCTGAGATTATGTTGCAGCTTACAGGTTTATCATCAGCAATTACAAAAGTTTTTTCCTAAAAGTTATGAAAGAGAATGAAAGTAAAAAACGTTAAAATTAATAATACAAACTGCTGATGGGTTTTAATTTTCAAACAGGAGAACTGATTATGGCTTTAGGTTTAATAACAAAAATTGCAAATTGTGTACACTAAAATATTAATACTGAAACTAAATGGGCATTTTTATCATTTATATTCAAAGATTTAATGCAATACATTTTTTTTTTAGAATATTAATTTTATGAAGTTCAATAATATGTTCTAACACTAAATTGTAGATTTATTTTTTATATACCCATTATCACTTCATAGAACTTTAACTGTTTACAAAACTGGACTGGTAATTGATTATGAATTCATGTCCAAATATTGTCTAGAACATAGAAGTGCCAAAACTGATTTTCAAAACACTAGCTCATAATTCAAGGAACATTGTCAAATAAGTTAAAGTACAACAAGTGGCATGATATTTTGTTTATCTGTGTAAATGAGTTATACAACAATGGTTTTTGTTGGAAATTCTAGGACTTAGATTCATATACAGAATATGATACCGATAAGATTGAAAGTAAAAGAATATTCTTATGAAAATTAAGAAAAAGATTAAAAAGAGATTATACTCTAAAAGATTGTACTGAAGATTATACTCTTCATTATAAGATATAATTGACAAATATGTAAGTTATGATGCTACATGGCAAAACCGAAGACAACTTCTTTGTATGGTATAGATATAGTAATTACTAACTGGACTCATAATTGATTGATTGACTGGTAATTGATTTTAAATATACATGTCCAGAACGTATAAGTGCTAAAGGAGAATTTCAAGATACTAGTTCATAATTCAACATTTGAGAAATGAGTTGTTTAAATACATCTGGTGGCAAGAATGTTCGAATGATCGATGTGAAATGCGTTATACAAGCATGGTTTCCACTAGAAATTCTAGGAATTACCTCCATATACAGAATATGAAACCCTGTAGAAGTGGCTTATAAATCGCCAAAGAAGAATGTTTGATTTACGTAGCTAAATGATTGGGTACCTGTCTCCGAAATAAGGTGATGGAATTAAAGAACTTATTCTTGATTGGCATAAGGCTGAAAGTTTGACAAAACAAGCAATCATCAAATTAATCAATTTTTACCGTAAAGTCATAAAAAACAATGTACCGAACGTTGAAAAATCAAAACGGCCATTATCTCGTCATTGATATATTGTTCATCATCTGATGATAATTTAAAACATAGAAATTGTCAAAAATAGAAATATCTTGGTGCTTTTAGCAAAGAATCATTTCGCTAAATAAAACTCTTAAAACACATTCAAGAATGATAACACTAAGCATGTTTTTGAAAAGCTTATGCTCGTATATCATCAATTGGCACGTCTAGATTTGTTGAAACGTTTACTGTTGGTTTTAAATTTCATTCTCGAAAATTTTTCACGATATTTATTTACAAAATAATTGTGTAATTATTAAATGATTGAGAAAAAAATTAATTCAGCATAAAATTTCATGTTACAATTTACAAAAGACAATTTTATTTCAAAGTGAAAATGAGATTTTTCAATAAAAAGAAGGCGTTTTGAATTTTACAATTTTATTTTTTTTTAAGATTGATGTTATGCATTTTATTCTTAAAATAAATTCTAAATTTTATGTAAGAATTTATTTTATTCTAAATTTCTATATCGGCCCAGCAGATAACAATTTTTTTTTCCTTTTACTTGACATCTCTTTAAAATAAAATCTTGCAGAAAATATATCACTTAACATAATTACCTCCATAAATTGTCATTTTGTAACATTTTAATTTTTATTTTAAATTTAAATTATTTTCTTTCTGTATATAAGTATACAGGTAACATCAAGATTGTTTTTAATTGAATATCTTTCGTTACAGTATGCGCAAACCGAAAATCTTTACAAGTTTGTATCTGCCTGATTTAAAAATTTCTTTTCACCAAACACAACATATCTTAAAAGGACGTTTAAATTCCCTTAATTTCGTTGATTTAATCCATCTTATATCTTTAAACATTACAAAAATTGCAAAAAATTGCAGTTAATAATATGACTTCTAGATGATTATTTACTTACTATATTTCTATCGTTAAAATAACAATGAAAAACATAAAACTCAATTTGATATAATATACAAGACAAATAAATACAATTCATTCCAAATCAAATTAGAAATATAACTTCCGAATGAAGCTGTAACTTATCATTCAAAATGCATATTCAGTGCGCTTTAACATTAATAATATGTTTATTCATCGGTATTTCAAGTCAATTAAGCCTCTTTCACAATTCAAGTCAGCGAAAAATTACTTTTTATTTATTTTTCTTTGTCTTTATTATTCCTGCATCTCTCAATTATGAATTAATGATATCCTTTTCCCAACGTTAAGAGAGGAGTCCTTTCTGTTCAGAAACTGAATTATTAGATAATTAAAATATTTTATTCTGCTTTGACATTTATCATAAAATTTTAAAAAAAAAATTTGTACTTTAGAATGTTTATGTATTCAAGAGTAAAAGTACTTTTATTGAAAATTGTGGAATTAAATTTTAGGAAAATGGGAAGAATTATTCAGAATGTTATATATTTAATCTTATTGGGTAGTAAGTATTATTATGTATAAGTTTAAACTGCATAATTTGCTAAATAATCGTTAAATGCATATAAAATAAGAAATTAATCGTCTTCCTGCAGATTTAATCGTCTGCTACACCCTTAATTTTAAATAAATATTCGAGTTAATTTACCAGAAGTAATCCTCTTGAGAAGGTATGCACTTCAAATTTAATTTAAAAGTTTTCTTCTGAAATAACCTTTCTTGTAATTTATGTATTGTAACGAACACAGTTTAGTTAATCAAATAAATGCAGATTTCTTAGAAAAGGAAAGCTGGTTAATTAGCAGTCGAATCTTTGATTTTATTTAGAGGGCTGAAAATCCGCTGACTTGGAAAATTTTAGTTGAAAAAAAACAAGAAAATTATTTAATTTATAAGATAAATTAGGTATAATGATGTGCATAGGATGTAGTCGTTTCCAACAAAACAAAAGCCAAAACATAAGCTAAGAAGTATTTTATTTTTAATTAGAATTTATTAGAAAACAATTGATGATTAAATAGAAGAGGGAATAATCCTTTGAGAGTTTACTTAATAGCTTTTTATAGTAAAATATTATTTATTTAGAAATAAAAAAATTGTAAATACAAATAATGGAGATAATAATTATTGATAATTTTATATTTGATAATTAAAGTGTGTCTTAGTAAAAAAAAAAGAAAAGATTCTTTATTATTGTAACGTCTTCTCCTATACTAAACAGCGTCTTCAAGAAGAAGGCCACTTTCAGATTCATGGGAACACTTTAAATTTCATTAACAGAACTCTATTTACAAAAAATGAAAAAATAGGATATAAATTAGATACATAAGTGCAGTTTACTCTATGTTCGAAGATTTTCAGAGTTTTCATGTCTATGATGTTTCTAAACACCTGGTCTGCGTCAGGATTTAATTATCAATTATTATTAATTAACTTAATACCATTAATTGTTATTCTGTAGCTTTTTATTTTTGTTTAAATTAAAATTACTGACTCTTTGTATATGAATATACTGATAACATGAAAATTATTTTAATTGAATATCCCTGGTTATGGTTACAATGTATATGTGGGTCCGAAAATTTTTACAAGTTTGTGTCTGCCAGATTTAAAATTTATTTTAATCAAAAAACATAACACATTAAAATGATGTTTAAATTCACCGAATTAGTTGATTTAATTCATCTTAAACTTTTAAACAATGCAAAAATAGTAAAACAATGCATTTAATAATATGACTGCTACTTGAGTATTTACATATCATATTTCTATCGTTCAAATAACGATGGAAAAAACAAAACTCAAGTGG
This sequence comes from Caerostris extrusa, assembly GCA_021605095.1. Taxonomy (NCBI): domain Eukaryota; kingdom Metazoa; phylum Arthropoda; class Arachnida; order Araneae; family Araneidae; genus Caerostris; species Caerostris extrusa. The sequence goes on along the minus strand of BPLR01017609.1, from coordinate 32,604 downwards.
ATATAATAATAAAACAAATAAATAAATTTATGAAGCTTACGAATGAAGCTGTAACTCATCCTTCTTAAGTTAAAATGCATATTCAGTGCACTCTAACTATATTAATAATACGTTTATTCATCGGTATTTCAAGTCAATTATGCTTCTTTCACAATTCAAGTCAGCGAAAAATTCCTTTTTATTTTATTTTTCTTTACCTTTAACATTCCTGCATCTCTCAATTATGAATTAATGATATTCTTTCCCAACGTTAAGAAGCTCTAGTCCTTCCAGTTGAGAAGCAGAATTCTTAGATAATTAAAATATTTTTTATTGCGCTTTGATATTCATCATAAAATTAAAATATATATATATATATACTTTAGGAAATTTTGTTGATTTATTCAAGAAAAAGTACACTTTTATTGAAAATTATGGAATTAAAATTGACGAAAATGGGGACATTAATTCAGAATGTTATACATTTAATCTTATTGGGTGAGAAGTATTATTCTGTAAAAGTTTAAACTACATAATTTGCTAAATAATCATTAAATACATATAAAAGAAGTAATATAAAAAAAAAAAAAAAAATTTAAAGTACTACTTTCCTACTTTTTTTCACTATATTGCAGAAAAGTTCTTTACAAATGAAGTAGAAATTTTCCTCTTAAATCTGGTGCCATCTATTATTAAATATATGCAACTTAATTTAAAAATAATAATTAATAAATTAAATTTAATTAATAAATTAATATTTGAAAACTGTATTAACATGCCGTGTCATCCACTACAAATTTTAAAAAATGTATATTCGAACTTGAGGGGATGAATAAAAGTATTTTATGTACGATTGAAAATTTGAACAAGATATATATAGGGAAAGTGTGAGCTAATAGTAGGAATTGAATAAGAATAAATGTTTTCCTGCAGATTTAATCGTCTGCTACACCCCTGATTTTAAATAAATATGCGGGTTAATTTACCAGAAGCAATCCTCTTGAGAGAGTTTGTACTCCAAATTAAATTTAAATGTTTTCTTCTGGAATAACCTTTCTTGTATTTTATGTAGTGTAACGAACACAGTTTATTTAATCAAATATATGCAGATTTCTTAGAAAAGGAAAGCTGCTTAATTAGCAGTTGAATCTTTATTTTGTTTATAAGGCTTAAATCAGCTGGCTTAGCAATTTTAGCTTAAAAAACTAAAAAAGATTTAATTTGTAAGATAAATTAAGTATAATGATATGGATAGGATATATATGAGTCTATTACAAAACAAAATGAAAAAAATTATTTTAATTAAAATTCATCAAAAATAGATGATTATTAAATAGAAAAAAGGTAATAAAAAAAAGAAATTAGAGTTTATATAACAGCATTTTATATTAAAATATTATTTATTTAAAAATATAAAAAAAATGTAAAAATGCAAATCATGGAGGAAGTGAATATTGATAATTTTGAATTTGATAATCTTTTTTTTTTTTTGTCCTTAAGGTTTGTCTCCACAAAAAAAAAAAGAACGGAAGTTTATGATTGTAACGTCTCGGTCTATATTAAACCTGTCATGTCTTCAAGAAGGCCACTTTCAGGTTCATGCGAACACTTTGTATTTTATTAACAAATATATATATATATATATATATTTGTTTTCTCAACAATATTGTCCTACAATTTTTGTATCCTAATTTAATATATATATATATATATATAAATATTAAATTAGGATACAAAATTGATAGGATAAATATTGAAAAATTAGGATATAAATTAGATACGTAAGTGTAGTCAAATTTAAAATTATGAATAATTATTATCTCCATTATTTTTATGTCCTCTTCTATTTAATTAGTAACTAATTTCTAATAAATTCTAATAAAAAATATTTCTCCGTTTTTTGGGGGTTTTTTTTTTTTTTTTTTTTTTTTTTTTTTGGCTTTTTGTTCATTAGAAATGCATATATCCTATCCATATCATTATATCTAATTTATCTTACAAATTAAATAATTTTTCTTGATTTTTTTATGTAACGAAAATTTCTAAGCCAGCTGATTAAAGCCCTCTAAACAAAATTAAAGATTCAACTGCTAATTAACAGCTTTCCTTTTCTAAGAAATCTGCATTTATTTGATTAACTAAACTGCGTTCGTTACACTACATAAATTCCAAGAAAGGTTATTTTAGAAGAAAACATTTAAATTTAATTTGGAGTGCATACAATCTCAAGAGGATTACTTCTGATAAATTAACTCGAATATTTATTTAAAATCAGGGGGTGTAGCAGACGATTAAATCTGCAGGAAGACGTTTAATTTCTTATTTTGTATGTATTGAACGATTATTTAGCAAATTATGCAGTTTAAACTTATACAGAATAATACTTACTACCCAATAAGATTAAATGTATAATATTCTGAATTATTCTCCCCCATCTTCGTAAAATTTAATTCCATAATTTTCAATAAAAGTATTTTTATTCTTGAATAAATCAACGAAAATTTCTAAAGTATAAATTGTGTTTTGTTTTTAATTTCATGATAAATATCAAATCAGAATAAAATATTTAAATTATCTAAGAATTCTGCTTCTCAACAAAGAGGACTATAGCTCGCTTAACGTTGGGAAAAGGATATCATTAATTCATAATTGAGAGATGCAGGAATAGTAAAGATAAAGAAAAAAAAGGAATTTTTCGCTGACTTGAATTTTGATAGAGGCATAATTGACTTGAAATACCGATGAATAAACATATTATTAATATAGTTAAAGTGCACTGAATATGTATTTTATCTTTCGAATGATAAGTTACAGCTTCATTCAGTTACAGTTATATTTCTAATTTGATTTGGAATAAATTGTATTTGTTTGTCTTATATATTATCTCAACATGGAATTTTTTTCATCGTTATTTTAGCGATAGAAATATAATAAACAAATTAACATGTAGAAGACATATTATTAAATGTAATGCTTTGCAATTTTTGAAATGTTTAAACGTATAAGATGAATTAAATTAACGATATTCAGTAAATTTAAACATCATTTTAATATGTTTGGTGTTGGGTGGAAAGTAATTTTAAATCAACCTTTAAAGATCTTCAGTTGCATATATACTGTAACCATAACTGTTGATATTCAACTAAAACAATTGTGATGTTACTTATATGTTTATATACAAAGAGTCAATAATTATAATTTAAAACTAAAAATCAATAAGTAATATAATTATTTTTTAAAGTCAATTCCTACTTAGGTCAACAAAACATTTTATTTTAGTTACTTTTTATTAAATAAATACAATTAATATCAATGAGAAATTTTTTTCTCCCATATAAAACAAAAATTAATTAATTAAATGTAATTATTTTTAATTAAAAAATAAATTAAAAAATAAATTAACTCCATTAATTAAATTGAATTAATGAATTAATATTTGAAAAAACTGTATGAAAATCAAGTGTCAGCCAAATAAGTTTAAAAAAAATGTATTTGAACTAGAGTGGATGAATAAAAAGTACTTTATTTGCGATTGAAAATTTGAACAAGATATATAAATATATATAGGGAGAGTGTGAACTAATAGTAGGAATTGAAAAAAGCAACAAAAAGGCAATTAATGGAGTTAAGTTAATTAATAATTACCGTAATTAACTATTGATTTTGAATAAATTGTATTTATTTGTCTCCTATTTGTTTATTTGTTGGAAAGGTATATATTCTATTCATATCATTATATCTAATTTATTTTACAAATTAAATATTTTTTGCGTTTTTTTTAACGAAATTTCTAAGTCAGCTGATTAAAGCCCTCTAAATAGAATTAAAGATTCAACTGCTAATTAAGCAGCTTTCCTTTTCTAAGAAATCTGCATTTATTTGATTAACTAAACTGTTTTCGTTTCACTACATAAATTCCAACAAAGGTTATTTCAGAACAAAACATTTAAATTTAATCTGGAGTGCATACCCTCTCTCTAGAGGAATACTTCTGCTAAATTAACCCGAATATTTATTTAAAATGAGGGGTGTAGCAGACGATTAAATCTCCAGGAAGACAATTAATTTCTTATTTTATACGTATTTAACGATTATTTAGCAAATTATGCAGTTTAATCTTATACAGAATAATACTTACAACCCAATAAGATTAAATGTATAACATTCTGAATTAATGTCCCCCTTTTCGTAAAATTTAATTCCATAATTTTCAATAAAAGTACTTTTACTCTTGAATAAATCATTGGAAATTCCAGAAATATAAATTGTTTTTTTGTTTTTTTTAATTTTATGATAAATATCAAAGCAGAATAAAATATTTTAATTATCTAAGAATTCTGCTTCTCAACAAGGAAGGACTAGAGCCTCTTAACGATGCAGAAATAAAATAGCAAAATTAAAGAAAAAAATAAATAAAAAGTAATTTTTTGCTGCCTTGAATTGTGAAAGAGGCATAATTGACTTGAAATACCGATGAATAAACATAATATTAATATAGTTAGGGTGCACTGAATATGCATTTTATCTTTCGAATGATAAGTTACAGCTTCATTCGAAAGTTATATTATTAATTTGATTTGAAATAAATTGTATTTATTTGTCTTATGTCTTATATATTATATCAACTTGAGTTTTGTTCTTCTATCATTATTTTAGCGATAGAAATATGATAAGTAAATAATCATGTAGAAATAACATTATTAAATACAATGTTTTACAATTTTTTTAATGTTTAAACATATAAGATGAATTAAATCAACTATATTCAGTGAATTTAAACATCATTTTAATATGTTTTGTGTTTGGTGAAAATAAATTTTAATTCAGGCAGGCTCTTATACACTGCAACCGTAGCGAAAAATAAGGTTAGAATTCTGTATATACAATGTTTGTAAGCAAAATTTAAAAAGTGTTCTGCTGCGAGTCGATGAATCTGACTGAGTGTCCTTGTTCTTTATGTTTTGCCGTTACAGGTCTAATATTTTAGGGCTGTAAAAACTCCGAACATATTACTGGTGCATATTTACAATTGTTGTTAGAGAAAGCTTTAGAGAGTGTCTTTCGTTCTTTTAATATAGGGCTTTTTCACCTTTTTTTCAAAGACAAACTTTAACTATCAAATTTAAAATTACCAGTAGCTATAATCTCTATTATTTGTATTTTTAAATAAAAAGGATTTTATTATAAAAAGGTATTAAGCAAATTCTAATATCTTTTTATTCCTTCTATTTAATAATCAACTGTTTTCTGCATATAATTAATAAAAAATAAAACATTTATTCGCTTTTGTTTTAGCTTTTTTGTTTCGTTAGAAACACATATATCCTATCCATATCATTATATCTCATTTATCTCACAAATTAATTTATTTTTTGAGTTTTTTCTTAACTAAAATTGCTCAGCCAGCTGATTTAAGCCCTCTAAACAGAATTAAAGACTCAACTGCTAATTAACCAGCTTTCTTTTTCTAAGAAATCTGCATTTATTTGATTAACTAAACTGTGTTCGTCACACTACATAAATTCCAAGAAAGGCTATCTCAGAAGAAACATTTAAATTTAATTTGGAGTGCATACCATCCGAAAAGAATTACTTCTAGTAAAATAACCCGAATATTTATTTAAAATCAAGGGGTGTAGCAGATGATTAAATCTTCAAGAAGACGTTTAATTTTTATTCAATTCCTTCTATTAGCTCACACTCACCAAATATATATCTTGTTCAAATTTTCAATCGTTCATAAAATACTTTTTATTCCTCCACCCAAGTTCAAATACATTTTTTTGAACTTGTAGTGGATGACACTTGATGTTAATACAACATTTTCAAATATTTATTCAGTAATTAAATTTAATTAATTAATTTTAGTTTTTTTTTTAGATTTAAGTTGCATATATCAACCAATAGATGGCGCCAGATGTAAGAGGAAAATTTCAAATTTATTTATAAAGGACTTTTCTGCAATATAGTGTGGGAAAAGTAGGAATTGACCTTTCTTTTGACCTTTGAATTTTTTCGTTATATTCTTTTTTTTTTTATATTAATTGTTTTATATGTGTTTAACGATTATTTAGCAAATTATGCAAAATTAAACTTATACAGAATAATACTCACTACCCAATAAGATTAAATGTATAACATTCTGAATTAATCGCTGCTCCATTTTTGTGAAATTTAATTCCATAATTTTCAATAAAAGTACTTTTACTCTTGAATAAATCAACGAAAATAACTGAAGTATAAATTGGTTTTTTTTTTTTTTTTTTTTTTTTTTTAAATTTTTTGATAAATATCAAAGCAGAATAATATATTTTGATTATCTAAGAATTCTGTTTCTTAACAGGAAGAACTAGAGCCTCTTAACATTGGGAAAAGGATATCATTAATTCATAATTGAGAGATGTAGGAATAGTAAAGATAAAAGAAAATATAAATAAAAAGCAAATTTTCGCTGACTTGAATTGTGAAAGAGGCATAATTGACTTGAAATACCAATGAATACACATGTTATTAATATAGTTAAAGCGCACTGAATATGAATTTTAACTTAAGAAGGATGAGTTACAGCTGCACTCGGAAGTTATATTTCTAATTTGATTTGGAATAAATTGTATTTATTTGTCTTATATATTATATCAACTTGAGTTTCATCTTTTTTCATCGTTATTTGAATGATAGAAATATTAAAAGTAAATAATCATGTAGAAGTCATTATTAAATGCAAAGCTTTACTATCTTTGAAATGTTTAAGCATATTAGACGAATTAAATCAACGAAATTCAATGAATTTAAACATCATTTTAATATGTTTCGTATTTGGTGAAAATAAATTTTAAATTAGGCAGGCACAAAATTATTGAGATCTTCGTCTACACTTTAACCATAACGGTGGATATTCAATTAAAACAATTATATTTATACACTAAAAGTCAATAATTTAAAAGTTAAAATAAAAAAAAAAGCTACAAAATGTCAGTTAATGGAGTTAAATTAATTATTAATTAACTATTCATTTTTAAAAAATTGTATTTATTTGTTTTATATATTACATTAACTTCTGTTTTGTTTTTTTCATCGTTATTTTAACGATAGAAATATGATAAGTAAATAACCATGTAGTAGTCATATTATTAAATGCAATGCTTTACCATTTTTGAAATGCTTAAACATATTAGATCAATTAAATCAAGAAAGTTTAGTGAATTTAAACATCACTAAACTTTCATTTAACAATTATTTATCAAATTATACAGTTTAAACTTATACAGAATAATACTTACTACCCAATCATATAACATTCTGAATAATCTCTCCCTTTTCGTAAAATTTAATTCCATAATTTTCAGTAAAAGTACTTTTACTCTTGAATAAATCAACTTAGATTAATAAAGTATAAATTGTTTTTTTTTTTTCTTTTTAATTTCATGATAAATGTCAAAGTAGAATAAAATATTTTAATTATCTAAGAATTCTGTTTCTCAACAAAGAGGACTCTAGCTCACTTAACATGGGAAAAAGGATATCATTAATTCATAATTGAGATATATAGGAATAGTAAAGATAAAGAAAAAATAAATAAAAAGCAATTTTCGCTGACTTGAATTGTGAAAGAGGCATAATTGACTTGAAATACCGATGAATAAACATATTATTAATATAGTTAAAGCGCACTGAATATTCATTTTATCTTTCGAATGATAAGTTACAGTTTTATTAGGAAGTTATATTTCTAATTTGATTTGGAATAAATTGTATTTATTTGTCTTATATATTACTTCAACTCGAGTTTTGTTTTTCACCGTGATTTTGACGATAGAAATATAATATTTATATCGTATTATTTACTTATCATAAGTAAATAATCATGTAGAAGTAATTATTAAATACAATGCTTTACTATTTTTGAAATGTTTAAACCTATTAGATGAAATAAATCAAGAAAATTCAGTGAATTTAAACATCATTTTAATATGTTTCGTGTTTGTGAAAAGAAATTTTAAATCAGGCACGGACATATGCACTATAACCGTAACGAGGGATTTTCACAGGTCGAAACAGGTACAGATGGAATATAGACTACGTCATGGGTATTGCCTCACGATTCGTGATAAACCATGGACAGAGAAAGTGTCGACTCCTAAGAGAAGTGATGAAAGATGACCCCCCCCCTCCCTGATGGCGGATTTTCCTAAAAGGAGGTTTTTGGAGAATAAAAATGGGTGTTTTTTTGCGACGAGTCATCAAGAAGAAGTGTTGTCTTTTTCTCTGAAGTGATTGAACAGGTCGGAGTTTACGCGTGTTTTCAAAGTGAACCCCTTCTGGTTTCATGTATCTCTTCGTGTGATAATTAAGGTCTGCTGCAGAGCAGATAATTTAGATTCGTCGTAGACTAGAGAAACCTAAAATCGCCGAACTTGAGTGAACTGCACTTATGTGTATCAAATTTATATCCTTAATTTTCATTTCTTTGTAAATAGAGTTCTGTATATGCATATTTGTTTGTAAATAAAATCAATAAGCTTCTTTCGTTCTTTTTTTTTTTCTTTTCTTTTTCTGAAAAAGACAAAATTATTTATCAAATTTAAAATGATCAATAATTATTATCTCCATTATTTACATTTTTAATTTTTTTTTTAAATAATATTTTAATATAAGATGCTATTAAATAATTCTAATTTCTTTTTTAATCCCTTTTCTATTTAATAATCATTTATTTTCTAATAAATTCTAATTAGAAATAAAATATTTATTTGCTCTTCTTATGGCTTTTTGTGTTGTTTGAAACGTATATATCCTATCCGTGTCATTATACCTAATTTATCTTACAAATTAAATTATTTTTCTGGAATTTTTCTTAACGAAAATTTATAAGTATATATAAAAATTATATATATATATATGTTAATAAAATTTAAAAAATTTAAAGTGTCTCATAAACCTGAAAGTGATTTTCTTCTTGAAGACGTTGTAGGTTTAGTATAGGCAAAGACGTTGCGATAATAAAAAAAAAAGTGTTCTACAGTACTATTCTATTTTTATTAACCCAAACCTTAATTATCAATTTTAAAATTATCAATATTTTCTATCTCCATTACATGTATTTTTAAATTTTTTTGTATTATTAAATAAATAATATTTTAATATAAAACGCTATTAATCAAATTCTAATTACTTTTTATTCTCTTTTCTATCTAATAATCATCTAATTCCCAATAAATTCTAAATAAAAGTAAAATACTTCTTAGTTTTTGATTTTGGCTTTTTATTTCATTAGAAATGCATATATCCTATCCAAAACATTATATCTAATTTATCTTACAAATTAAATAATTTTCTTGATTTTTTTTTCGAATTAAAATTGCTAAGCCAGCAGATTTGAGCCCTCTAAACAAAATTAAAGATCCGACTACTAATTAACCAGCTTTCTAAGAAAATTTACATTTATTTGATTAACTAAAATGTGTTCGTTGCACTACAAAATTAAAAGAAAGGTTATTTTAGAAGAAAGCATTTAAATTTAATTTGGAGTGCATACCTTTCTATAGGATTGCTTCTGGTAAATTAACCCGAATATTTATTTAAAATGAGCGGTGTAGCAGACGATTAAATTTGCAGGAAGATGATTAATTTCTTATTTTATATTTATTTAACGATTATTTAGCAAATTATGCAGTTTAAACTTATACAGAATAATACTTACTACTCAATAAGAATAAATGCATAACTTTCTGAATTAATCTCCCCTTTTTCGTAAAATTTAATTCCATAATTTTCAATAAAAAGTACTTTTACTCTTGAATAAATCAACGAAAATTCCCAATGTATAATTTTTTTTTTAAATTTTATGACAAATATCAAAGCAGAATAAAATATTTTAATTATCTAATCATTCTGCTTCTCAACTGGAAGGACTAGAGCCTGTTAAGGTTGGGAAAAGGATATCATTAATTCATATTTGAGAGCTGTAGGAATAGTAAAGATAAAGAAAAATAAATAAAAAGGAATTTTTGCTGAATTGAATTGTGAAAGATGCATAATTAACTTGAAATACCGATGAATAAACATAGACTCATGTCCATAAATTAAGGATATGAAGTTCAGGCCAAGAAAGAGCAGAAGAAAAACAAATTTGACTTATTTGTAAAGTCTATTTATTAAACAAAAGGTAAAGAGCAAAAGATGCTATATGTTTGACATAATTAATAAAAATTGCGATTTTTACTCGATGGAGCAACTTTCAAAAAGAACCTATTTACAAAAAACAGTATAACATGGTTAGTATGATGATGGTTAATATGGAGCATGTCTCCGGACGATGCAATACAGGCCTTACAACGCCTAGGCATGCTGAGTATCAAATTATTCTGATCTTGGGGGAATATTACACCACTCATCAAGCAATGCCCTCCAGTTCCGGTTGACAGTTGGGAGGGGGTTGACGGGGCTGCACATTTCGTCGGCCAAGCATATCCCACACATGCTCTATTGGATTCAAGCCCGGTGAGTATGCTGGCTAATCCATACGGGTGATACTCTCCAATTGAAGGCATTCGTCTACAATGTTTGCACGGTGAGGACGGGCGTTGTCATCCATAAACAGAAATTCAGTACCCATGGCACCCCGAAACAAACGTACATGTTGTTCCAGAATGACATCCCGATAGATGTGGCCTGTCATCGTTACACTCTGAACATGCAGGTCAGTTCTGGAACCAAGAATAATTCCTCCCAAAACAAGCCATCCTGCACCACCGTAACGGTGTCGTTCAGTGATGCTCTCTTGGTGGTAACGGGTACCTGGCGCTCTCCATATGAAAGTCCGGCGAGAATCAGACTAAACTAAACCTGGACTCGTCGGAAAACATCACACAAGACCATGTTGAAGTGTCCACAATGCATGCTCTCTACTCTAGGTTAATCGCAGGCGACAGTGCGGTAAGTGGAACACATCTGACAGGCCTACGAGCATATAGACCAATGTGCCCTAAGCGTCTGTAACGGTCTGCCTTGAAACTGTCGTACCGGTAGCTGAAGGCAGAACGAGACAGGTCTGATGCTGTGCTCCGTCTGTTTCTTTTGGCGGTAACTGCTAAATACCGGTCCTCATTCGGCGTTGTAACTCGGGGGCGACCTGTGCTGTAATATCTACTCACATTACCATCATCTGGAATCGTTGCCAAAGCCTAGAGATGACACTCTTTTGGCGATTCAAGTTCCTCGGATAGTTCCAGCTGGGTACGTCACATTCCAGTCGTCCGATAATTCTACCACGTAAAAAATCATCCAAATGCTTCCTTTGTGCCATAACTATGCGGTTATTGCACTGAAAGGCTTTTAAAGCGCTTGTGAACAATTTTACTTTTTGCCACCATTCCTTATCTACCCCTCTCTTACACTCTCGTCATTGTGACGTACTATCCGCGCCATCTGGTGGTTTCCTGTAATTTGCATATTCTTCTTCAAGATGTGAAATTCTACAGGTGAAATTTTTACAGAGTTTAATTTCTGTGTGATTCTTAATTATCCTTAATTTATTGACATGAGTGTATTATTAATATAGTTAAAGTGCACTGAATAGGCATTTTTATCTTTTTCGAAATGATAAGTTACAGCTTCATTCGGAATACAGAATTATATTTCTAATTTGATTTTAAATAAAATTGTATTTATTTATCTTATATATTATATCAACTTGAGTTTTATGTTTTTCATCGTTTTTAACTATAGAAATCTTAAATCTTAAATAAATAATCATGTAGAAGTCATAATATTAAATGCAATGTTTTACTGCTTTTGCATTATTCCAACATATTAGATGAATTAAATATACGAAATTCATAAATATCATTTTAGTATGTTTCGTGTTTGGTGAATAGAAATTTTATATCAGACAGGCACAAACTTGTCTAGATCTTCGTCTGTAACCGATACACTGTAACCTTACTGAGAGATATTGAATTGAAACAATTTTGATGTTACCAATATAATTATATACAAAGAGTCAATAATTTTATTTTAGAATAAAAATAAAAAAAGCTACAAAAGGACAATTAATTGAGTTAATTAATAATAATTGTTAATTTTGGCCTGACGCATATCAGCTGTTTTAGATTCATCATAGACTCGAGAACTTATTTAAAAAAATTTTTTTAGAAAATAGATGATTATTAAATATAAGAGGTAATAAAATAAATTAGAATAAATTTAAAAGCATTTTATATTAAACTATAATTAATTTAAAAATACAAAAAATTAAAAATACAAATAATGGAGATCATAATTATTGATGAGTGACAAGTGCAGTTCAGGTTTCGGGTTCGAATCCATAATATAGATGTTTTTAGTGGTTCAGAATCCACTTTAAACGTTAGCGATCTAATATGACTGTTTGGCTTAAAACTGACAATCCTACCCCCCTAAAAAACATTTTTCGTTACGGAATCTGCCAGTAGGCAGACGACTTTGGCCCACTATGGGGTTGTTGCTTCAATGAAGAAGGTTTGGTTTTGATTTGTCGCATTTTCTTCCCACTTTGGGTTAATTAGACCGGGACCTGCAACTTTATGGATTCCGAATCACTAACAAAACATCCATGCCACCGTCAGGATTCGATCCTGAAGCGTTTGGTACCTACGGCCAAATCGATAGTCGATTAGCCATCAGTCCGGCCAATGAAGAAAGGGAAGAAAAAAATTATTTTCTTAAATTAATTAAATTTAGTGATTGTTGTTTTTCTATACTCTACACCATGGCACTAATTGCGAAATTTTCCTACGGTGGTTTAGGACCCAGTAGGATCCAGTAGAGTAATGTAGTTTTAATTGATGCAAAAATTTTCCCGAATTTTTAAAATAATAATGTGACGCGGGCCACCAGTATGATTTGACTTTTTGCCTACTGTGGATATGGATCCTATTAGAACGGAAAGTTTCCCTTTTCTAGATCAAATTGGTGCACCTGGAAAAAAATATACGGGTTTTCACTGATGTGGCTATTAGTCATTTATTTTTTGGAAATGAACCGAAATTAGAGAAAAACTCAACAAAGATCCTATTATAATTAACCTTTACTACATTTACTACACCACATCACAGAGACTACAGCTGAGGTGCCCTTTTACAGTTAGGGAAGGATTTTTAAAAAGTGGATTTCGGAATCACTACAAACATCCATGGCACGGCCGGGATTAATCACCGTGTCTTTTCCACCATCTACTGCGAGTGGACGATTAGCAAAAACTCTGGCATCAAGTTTGAAAGATGCAGCTTAAATCTCGGATTTACTTCAAGAACAATTTGAACCGAAGTCGAGTGCATCTGTGATACGACTATTGGACGAGTTTTTTACAATTAAAATGTGATGTCAAGAAGGACTCCATTGCTATTTTCATAGCAAAAAAAAAAGAATTTATTGGATGTCAGACACCTTCTCGAAGATATGTACAGTGCTTTTCAAGCAATACGGACACTCCCAGCAGACTTTCAAGGGTAAGGGTTCAAATTGTGTATCGATGGCTAGATAAAGATTTAAAATTAGATAAAAGTTGAAATTGAATGAATTTCAGAAGTAAATTAGACTAGACCATTTAAAAATGATATGAGTAGAGTTGAAATTAATGATAATAGTGTTTTTGCTAGTATTGTTAACCATCAAATTAACAAACGGATTATCTCGAATAATTCAAGAGTTTACACTTGTAAGAATAAGTCTAAATTTACAAAATCTAAACTTAAAGACGAATTAGGGCCTTGTTATATGTGTCAAAAATGTGTTAGTTAAAAACAAGATTGCAAATACTATAATTCTGATTCTTTAAAGTTAAATACCTCTAATGTAGAGGATAATAAAGTATATCGTTTTGAAAAATATAATAAAACTGAAATTTTAGTTAAAGATTGGTGTAAAATGAAATAACTGATAGATTTAATTGGATTATTGATACTGCTGTTACAAGGTCCTTTTGAAACAATGCTAATTTGTTTACTGATCTAGAAAGTGTAGTTTGTAAATCTATGCCTTTAGCAGCAGGTGGTTTAAGCAGTATTGTAGTAGGTATTGGCACAGTTAACTTTTATGTAAATTTGAATGTTAAAAAACATTACATTATTTTTAAAAAAATGTAATATATTCTCCTAAATTGAGACACTTACTGTCAGTTTCTATATTTGAAGAATTTAACTCTAGTTTAAATTTCCAAATGGAATCTTATGGTTCTAATATGTTATTTTTTTGTAAGAGATGCAAATGATCTGTATTTACTAGCACTTTGTTAAAACATGCAGTCAATACATGTTTTTAGTCAAATATGTATATAGTTTATATATTTGGTTTCGGGTACAGATGTTTAAAGCCTATGAAGTGTGTGTGATTTATTTATTAAATTATTGAACATGTTGCAAGAAACGCAATAACGTTTTAGGTTTATGACGAGCCCTGTTAATTAGATCAAATCTTCAGGAGAAAGATAGTACTGTAGTACTTCAGTATACGTCCTAATCCATTCCTGAGCCTTGGACTTATATATCAAACAAGGTGTATACCAAATGAATTTTTCCCATAAGAAATAAAAGGAACGATAAATCATTTCCTACAAAATATCCTAGTATTCTTGACATATTATTCATTGATTCCGTTTTGTAAAATAATTTAAACTCTGTTAATACTAAAAATACAAAAGCAGTTTGAAGAAATGAATATATGAATGTAAAGTTACCAAATTTAATTTACAAGATGATGATGATTACAAGATTCGACATTTACTAAAACTCTTTTGCTTTTGTCTTTCTCTCGGATTTTCTGAAATGTGACACTGTTTGATCACTCCACACAATGCTATTGTGGTTTATTCGGCTTTGTTGGAGATGGTATTTATCAGTTTTCAAAATTTTTGGTATACATTTATTTGACAAGGCTTTTGACGTACGTTAGTAGTATTCCAAAAGTCGTATATAAATAAAATGTTTCGCATTAAACAAGTCGTGTATCAAGTTGAACTTATTTCAAAACGGCGTATGAAGATGTGCTATTGTACTTTGAAACCGTAATAGTTTAAGAGTTTCTTTGTTCAGAATTTATCTTACATTTGAAAAGGTGTTTCATTGTTTTGCCATAGACACAATAGAGAGGAAATTAAGCCGAAACTATGTAGTTTGACTTTCAAAAGATGCGATTTGGTATCAAGGTTTAGGTTTGATGCTGCTTAAACGTGAAAATTCTTTAGCGTATCAAAAACTATCTAGAAATAAATTTAATATTAGAAATTTTTATTCATTACAAAAATGTAATGGATTGATGACCCATTTTTAAAAATATAAACAAATGTAGAAAACTTTAAAAAAATTTTTTGTTTGAAAATTGAAAGCAAATATAATCTTTGATTGAAACTATTAAAAAACAGTTGCAACAACAAAAGAAATAAGATGCATTGATGTAGCAATTCTGTGATTCCTTGGACTTAGCTTCAAATGTTAATCATTTGCAATAATCATGATATTACTTAAGATCATGATATTAATCATGATCTTCTACGGTTGCATCTCTAGAAGCTGATTTTGCACTTAGAAATGCATTATACAATCTTTGAATTATAAATACATATCCAACTATCTTGCTACCTTGGATTGACTGTCTAGATTATATCCGTCTAATCGCTTGCCATAGTAATTCTTCAAATAAATGATCCAAAATATTCAAATCTGAAATACGACTGTCTCAAACTTTTTACGCAATTTCTTCTTACAGAAACTACAGGCGCTTTTAAAATTTATTTTTGACCCCATTTCCAGTAACTTTAAAAGACATCAACTAACTAATTTGTAAATCACTATCCTATTTAGCATTACTTTTTTCTTATACTTCATAGTTTTTATTATGTAAAAATTTACGTATTTTTGGTTGTGTAGCAACATTTATCTCGTAATAATTTTTTTCTTGGTTAAACCAATCTTCAAACTTTAAAGAAAAAAATCGGTAAATGTTTTGTTATAACAGTAATATTTTTTAAGGATGAAAGATTTTCGCGACAAATCAAAGACAAATTTATAATTTTAAATGAAAACCAGCCCTTTTTAATAATGGGGATGCATAACATATTTACTAGAAAATTTTAAAATAAATAAAAATGGGCCACATGTTGTTAAAGGATGCAATACTTTCTGTCCATAAAAAAAATTCCGAAATTATATAAGAAAAACATATGAATGTTTCAACTATTTATGAATGAGATTCTAGTTTTAGTGCAAAAAAAAGTACTCCAATTTCTTAACTTTTGATGATCAATGTAGAAAAATTGAGATATACTAATCGTACACTGATGAACAATGTAAAACAATCGAGATATACTAATCGTAGACTGATGAACAATGTAAAACAATCGAGATATACTAATCGTACACTGATGAACAATATAAAAGTTTCAGGTATACTAATCTTTCATTGATGAACGATATAAAAGTTTCAGGTATACTAATCTTTCATTGATGAACGATATAAAAGTTTCAGGTATACTAATCTTTCATTGATGAACAATGTACAAAATGGAGATATATAATCGTACACTGATGAACAATGTAAAACAATCGATCTAAAAGTTTCGACCTTTACTAATCTTTCATTGATAACGATCTAAAAAGAGATATACTAATCTTACACTGATGAACAATATAAAATCTTTCATTGTTTTTCAGGTATACTAATCTTTCATTGATGAACGATATAAAAGTTTCAGGTATACTAATCTTTCATTGATGAACAATATAAAAGTTTCAGGTATACTAATCTTTCGTTGATGAAACAAAATACAAAATGAAGATATATTAATCGTATACTGATGAGCAATGTAAAATGTTCATCAGTGTACAATTTTCAATATATCTCAATATAAAAAAATGAGATATATTAATCGTACACTGATGAAAAAATGATAAACATGTATCTTTTCTTTTTATAAACACCGATGAAAAGATAAACATGCTTCAATATCTCTACATCATGAAAGTCTCTAGAAAAGCAAAAGTTACACGATTGGCATACATTTCATTCCTTCACACAAAGCCAAAAGACTTTTTTCTCCCCCCCACTAAGGCCAAAGACAAGCAATGACACTGCAGCAGCAAAGCAGAAAGAAACACCCCCAAGGAATGACAAGTTTAAAATGTCCATCTTGAAAACGTGACACGAAATTTTACAGCACTGACTCAGCATCTTGTGTGTTTATCTAAATTCCTTTTTCCCTCGATTTCTTACACACGCTTGTGAAGAACAAAAAAAAAAAAAAAAAGAATCCCAAAAGGGATCTTTTTCCACCCCTCTAGCGAATTAAATCTTTCCAAAGAAACAAAAAAATGGTTTTTGGAAAAAAAAAAAAAAAAAAAAAACAGTTCACCAAAGACGATCTGCAAAACCGAGACAGATAAAATTTTTCCCTGTAAGTCATAAATAAAAATAAATAAATAAATAAATGCGAGCCAGGAACAAGAGAAAGAAGAGTTCAAAGAAGAAACACTCCCAAGTGTCAGTTTCCCTTCCTTGTCACTTCGCAAGCGGGGCCGAGTGTCAGTTTCTGGCCCTGGGGTGTCTTCAGGCACGTTCAACGTCTACTGTTCGAAACTTGTTCCTGGCCCTTGATTTCACTTGACAGGCACTCTTAGGGACAATGGGATATAAAGGTAACACGCCTTTGTTTAACCTTCCCCTCCCCCATCTCACTATCTTTTTCACTTTTTGTATCACTTGAAAATTTTCATGGCTTATCCTTTAATACCTGCTATGGTTGGAATAGAATTAAACATCCTTTAAAATAAATATAACCGGTTAAAAGTATCTATTTCGGTTTTTAAGAAACTGTTTATTTATCGCTTTTTTCGAATACTTAAATAAAATTGAAATGATGAATTTTAAGAACCAGATTCTGTACCTTCTTTTTTTTTTTTCCTTTTGTAAAAGTTTATAAAGAATACTCGTATATCACAAAGTATGGCACGAGGCATACAAAAGTAAGAAACAAACCAATGACCAAATATTAAAAGATATGGCATATTTTAAATTACATAACAATGAAAAATAAATTAAACGACATAAAGAGAACATTGTTTTAAAAAACGTTAAAGTAAGAATTGACAAATTTTCAAAAAGCTACATACAGGCTTCTTTTTGGTTTGGTTTGGCAAAAGTTTGGTTCATCGCCCTTTTGAATTCATAAACAAAATTGAAATGATGAATTTTAAGAATCGGTTTCTGTACTTTTTTAAAAGCAAAATTTATAAAGAATACTCGTATGTCACAAAGTATGGCACCAAGCTAAAAAAAAGTAAGAAGCAAATCAATGACGGAAGATATTAAAAACCTCAAACAAAAAAGAAATTTTAAAATATACACCAATGTAATTTCAACCTCACTATCCTTTTGCACTTTTGTAGCACTTGAACAAAACTGAAAACTTTCATGAATTATCCTTTATTAAAGGACAATCCCTCCCATAAAACTTTCATGGCTTATCCTTTAATACCTGCTATGATTGGAATAGAATTTAATGTCCTTTAAATAAATATAACCTATTAAAAGCTATCTATTTAATTTCTATTAAAATGTTAATTCATCAACTTTTCGAATACTTAAATAAAATTGGAGTGCTAACTTTTAAGAACCAATTTCTGTACCTTCGTTGTTGTAAAAGTTTATAAAGAATACTCTAATATCACAAAGTATGGCACCAGGCTAACAAAAGTAAGTAAGAAACAAACTAGCAACGAAATATATTAAAAACATCAAAGAAAATGGTAAATTTTAAAGTAGGCAACAATGCAACTTCCATCTTACTTATCCTTTGCACTTTGGTAACACTTGAAAAAACTTCCATGGCTTATTCTTTAATACCAGCTACGGCTGTAATAGAATTAAACATCCTTTAAATAAATATAACCGGTTAAAAACAATTTGTTTCGACTTCTAGGAATCTGTTTATTTGCCGCCTTTTTTGGAATACTTAAATAAAATTGGAATGCTAACTTTTAAAAACCAGTTTCTGTTCCCTTTTTTTTTTTTTTCTGGAACATTTTATAAGGATTTCTCGTATATCACAAAGTGTGGCAACAGGTAATCTCACTATCCTTTTTGTAAAATACAAACCAATGACAAAACCTGCTTTGGTGGAATAGAATTAAACATCTTTTTATATTAAAAACATCAAAATAAATGATAAATTTTTAAAATACGTAAGAATGCAAAACAAAAAACAAAAAGAATAATAGTAAAACCATAAATGAATAAAAATTTTAAATTAATAAAGAATTTAATAAAGAATTGACATAAAAGTAAGAATTGACATATTTTCAAAAGGCTAAACGCAGGCTTATTAATAAGGTGGCAAAAGTTTGGTGTCCATTTGACTATTACAAGTGTCAGTTATTTTTTTTTTGTCAGTTCTTTTTAACGAATGCTAAATATATAATTATATTCTTTTGAGATTTTCAGAAAACATTCTGCACTATCTTTTATTATTATAGAGGCAAATTTGAAATAAGTAAATAAATACTAGCCTTTTAAGTTGATTAGAATCGACTGATATATAATGAATAGTTGTTTTTTTTTTTCTTGTATTATGTCATTGATTTACTTAAGGCGTTTTAAATATGCATTAATGAATATAACAAAATATTTACTGTCAGTTTCATATTTTCCTTTCGAACCATAATATATCTATTGAAAAAAAAGGAATTCAGACATCAGAATTACTTTAAAAGTAATTGACGTCTTGATATCAACTGATTTTCGTGTTGTTAATTCCAGCTTCTCAGATAGGTTAAATATATATTTTAGGGTAAAAAAAGCAAACTTTGTAAAACGTAATTGATATTTTTGAGTTCTTAAACGTTTCGCAAAGTAAATATCTGGTAATTAAGAAATTTTTAGCTGTTTTGAGTGCAAAAATATATAATACTTTTCATAAATTTTTTTTTCCTTTAATTTAAATAGAACTACACTTTATTGAATTTTTTTAAATGTATACCAGAGAACATAAAACAATATTTTAAAAATTTGTAAAGCTATACCATTTATTCGCATTCTTGTTTCAATCAATCGGATTAAATCTAAAAGAACACTTTATTTCAATGACTTTCATTCTTTTACTTGCCTGCCGCCGTCTATTAATATAATGGATACAAACAATAGTGATTTCTGTCTTTAGAAAAATGTACATAATCTTAAATCGACGATGATTGATCTTTTAATTATTTTAGTTTAAAAATAATTAAAATGATGTAAAAGAACATCTACATGCTTAAAATGCCAATTACTTAATAATATACTTGTTTAAGTATATTATTAAATAATAAAAGTGCAAGCGAAAAATTGTATTAATTCAATAAATTATTTTTTAATCAATAAATAATATATAACCAAGCATACTTATAATGTATGCCTCCTATGCGTTTATAAAATATGAACACAAAACGTGATTCCGATTGAATAGTGATTTTATCAAATAGAACACTTAAACAGATTGTATTCTGTTGCCTGGCAAAACTAATATAATCCTACTAAAAAGGCGTACTATAAAAAAAAACCATATCTCTCGATTTATGATCCATTTATTTTCGTGTTCAAATTAATGTGTTCTCGTTTTTAATTTCGAAAACAATATTTTAAATTTTTTATTAATACTTTATTAATATTTTAATTTCGAAATTTTTTAACCTGTACTAAACGCTAGACTATTCTTATCTTAAAACCCATTTAAAACAAGTAAGATTCATCTTGAGAAATAAGATGTGACTGATTAATTGTGAAAATTCCTACTTAACGATATCGTTTTTTAAATGAAGATATATTACACAAATATAACCTATAACCTAAGACTATTGTGTGACTAAAACACAATTAAAACTAATAAGTTTCCTTGTGAGATACAAAATATATCTGGAAAGATAAGATAAAATAAATAACGGCTAATTAAAGATTAAATGTTTGAATAAAAATTGAATCTGTAAATTATGTAAAACTCACATTTTTCAATATTTCATTCAAAATGGGATATATTATGTTTGAATTATACAAGTATAACTTCTGGTATATATATCATATATAAGGTGTATATATATATATATACACAAACATAACTTCTAACCTAAGACTACTTTGTTTAACACGCAATTTAAACTTGTAAGATTCCTATAAAAATGCAAAATATATCTCGATATATAAAATAAAAAATATATAAGAATTATTGCGGGAAACTTAATGGACTACTTAATTGATCGATATTGTTACTTAATGATACTTAATCGATATTTTTTTCTAAATGAATATATACTTGAATTACACAAATGTAACTTCCGGTTATGAGATCTGTATCTGAATATTTTTACAGAAAATTCATCTTTTATCAAAATAAATTATTTTTCATGCCAGAGGAATATTGCCAGGTTGAGCATAAATTAAAATATAAAAATCATTGTATTCGAAAAAAATAAATAAATAAATAAAGTGAGTTATAGAACACACACTCAGCATTTCAAGAGGTCCAATCCGGTCATCCAATCAAAGCAAACCCTAATTGTTTACGACCCAAAACAACGCGTGACAATTACGAACGTTTTATTGAATTCACTTACAACATCACGACCATCATTACGCAATTATAATTTCTAACCTAGGACTTATAACCTAAAATGCAATTAAAACTGGTAAGATATCTTTTGAGATACAAAATATATCTTTAGATATAAGATAAAAATAACAAGAGTTAATTAAAGAAGAAATGTTTAAATCAAAATTAAATCTTTAAATTATGTAAAACTCATATTTATCAATATTGAGAGATGTATTACGTTTGAATTACACGTATATAACTTGGGTTAGAAGTTATGTTTGTATTATACCCTAAGATTATTTTGAGTCTTAAACGCAATTTAAACTGGTAAGATTCTTATTGAGATACAAAAGATATCTTAAGAGATATAAAATAACAAAAATAAATAAATCTTATTGTGTGAAACTCGTGCTTAATCGATATTGTTTTCTAAATGGAATACATAGTTGAATTACACTATGATTTCCGGTTATTAAATAGATCTGTATCTATCTATTTTTGCAGAAAATTCCTCTTCTATCAAAATTTATTATTATGTAAAAACTCATATTTATCTATATTGGGAGATGTATTACGTTTGAATTACACAAATATAACTTAGGGTATAATACAAACATAGCTTCTAACCCAAGACTATTTTGAGTTTTAAACGCAATTTACACTGGGAAGATTCCTCTTGAGTCGCAAACTATATCTTGAGATATAAGCTTAAAAAAATCTTATTGTGTGAAACTCATACTTAATCGATATTGTTTTCTAAATGAAATATATATTTGAATTACACAAATATAACTTCCGATTATTAATTAGATCTGTATCTTTTATCCATTTTATCACAATAAATGAATTACATACAAAACAAAGATTACCAGAAAGAGTATAAATTAAAATTTAAAAATCGTTTGTATTCCAAAAGAAAAAAGTGAGTTATAGAATGCACAATCAGCATTCCAAGAGGTCCAATCCGGTCATCCAATCAAAGCAAACCCTAATTGTTTACGACCCAAAACAACGCGTGACAATTACGAACGTTTTATTGAATTCACTTACAACATCACGCCATGGTACTTAAACTGATAAAGACAATGGCAAAAATGCATTCCACCATTCGCTGGCAGAGTCGTCACCTTATCCACTTCCTGTCACGAAAGGAACTCTTTTCCTTCTCGGATAGGGGATTAAAATTCAAGCTGCAAGCAGGCTTGAAAAAATTCGCTGCAGCTGCCTTATCAATATTTATGAAGAGGCCACCTTTTCATTTTTGGCGGGGTTAATGTGTCTGAAAAATGAGGTTTTCGCTAATTAACGGACCCGGGGTCAAAATGTGAAAAGGCTCCCGTTACCCCTGTCTTGTCAGGGAAAGTTTAAAAGTTAGACGAATTTTATTATTGCCCCCGAGTCACTGGCGGTATAAGCTGCCAATGTCAGTTCCTGGAGTATTGATTATGAATAGAGATTAGGTGTTTCCATCCTTAATTTAAAGTTTTTGGAGATAGTCTTCTCTGGATGTGGTTCGGTTTCGGTTATGACAGCCTGGGGTTGAAGCCTCTCTGTTTTGTTATGCAAATGCTGAGGACTTCTATTAATTTTCTGTTTGGAATTGGTTTTAGAATGGATGGCGGATTTATTCGTGGAATGGAAGGGTATTCATAATTTGAAAAATAATAGTCCTGATGAAATTAGACAATTAATTAAATATTTTAATTAACAGGAATCGTGTTAAATCCATATATAAATTGGACAAAATTGAAAATCTCATCACAATTTTAATGGTAATTAGATAGCACAGCGTAACAAATATTTAACAGAATATATGCATATTTATTAATATTTATATTACAATTTATATTTATATTTTTATATTTATATTACAATTTACATATTTATATTTTTATATTTATATTTTTATATTTATATTTTTATATTTATATTACAATTTACATATTTTATATTTTTATATTTATATTACAATTTACATATTTATATTTTTATATTTATATTACAATTTACATATTTATATTTTTATATTTATATTACAATTTACATATTTATATTTTTATATTTATATTACAATTTACATATTTATATTTTTATATCCATATTTACATATTTACATATATATTCCATTTTACATATTTATATTTATATTACAATTTACATATTTATATTTTTATATTTATATTACAATTTACATATTTATATTTTTATATTTATATTACAATTTACATATTTATATTTTTATATTTATATTATTTTACATATTTATATTTTTTATATATTATATTATAATTTACATATTTTTTTTTAATATTTATATAAATTTACATATTTATATTTTTTTTTAAAATCTAAAAGAAAAAGTTTAATATTGAAATGAGAATCTAAAGTAATAAAATCTAAAATGTAAATGGGAATTAAATGAAAATTCAATTGTAATTATTTGCAGTCGAGAAAATTCATTTTATTTTTACATCAATAAATTTTTACTTGTATTTAATAATTCTGATTCTAAATCGAAAATTAATAAAGTCTATACTTTTGTAAAAAATCTTTCAAAAATATTTGTACATGCATAGAAAATATTTCGAAAGAGCTGCAAATCTATATTTTAAACATAATAATGCGTTTTAAATTTGCTGAAAAAAGTTGAATCTGCAAAGAATTACTTGTCATTTTACAGTGAAAACTTACATTAAATCATTTAATGATTTTATATAGAAAATTATGTTTCGAAATATTCTAACTACTCTAGGAAATAATGTTTTTACTATCTGTGAAATGAAATGTTTTATTTGTATTTTGTAAAATAATGTTTTCATATATTGTGAAATAATGTCTATTTGATAGAAATGTTTTGAATATGATCTTATCTTGATATTTTTTAATTAATAATTAAATTAAAATTTATCAGCTAAATTTTTCTTTATATGGCCGGGGCAATATTTTGATGGCAATTTATAAGGCAATTTTTTGTCACTAAATAATTTGTAATTTTTAGATTTAAAATTTACTTTTAATGTTCAAAGATTATTGATAAGAATTGCTTTTCGAAAAAGATTTTATTCTCGATATTATAGCTTCTCGTTTTGAAATATTTGCCTTTTATGACTAACAAAACATTTTTATTTTTGTATATAATATACACAAATTTATATATTAAATTATTTTATTTTGCAGATTTTTATTTTTGATCAAAATATATTTTTGTAGTACTAAATTAAAACACAATATTGTTAAGAAAGAAAGAAAAGGTTGGTTTATTGAACCAAAAAAAAAGGAACGGGCCAAAATTTAGGAACACCTATTGAACGAATTCTTTAGATGAACGATGTCATAGTGTGTTAATAAATAGGTTTTAAGTTCTAAAAATCTTCAAAATTTATTGTTCTAGCATACAGTTTTGAAAAAAAAATAATTAATGTTAAGAACTGAAGGAAAATGTTGATTTATTGGAACCAGAAAAGCGAACACCGTTTGAAAGAATTCTTTCGAGAATATATTTTTTTAATCAAAATTTATTAAGTAAGTAAGCAGTTATACTGTATTAATAAATATGTTGGAAGTTCAAAATATATATTTGTAGCATTAAAATTTGAAAATGATTACTGTTAAGAACGGAAACAAAAGGTTAATTTATTTTAACCAGTGAAAATGAACAGGTAAATTTTACGAACACCGATTGAACGAATTCTTTAGAGGAACGTCGTCATAGTGTGTTAATAAATAGGTTATAAACTCTAAAAATCCTAACAATATATTTTTTGTAGTATTAAATTTAAAAAAAAATTATTATTGGTAAGAACATTAGTGAAATATAACGAAAATTTTATTTTTACAAGTCTATATATAATAACTTCTAATATAGACTAATCTACAAGCAACTTAAGACATAAAATGTTATAATATTTTGTTCCAAAAAATTTAAAAACGAAAAATTTGTTCACGCCCATTACAAAAAAAAGACCTCTATTTTAAATCTTTTCAACATTCTTTTTAATTCATCATCCAACATCCTTTTTAATTTTTCTTGTCAATATTGCAACATCCATGTCCATCTTCAACGAAAATACACGCTTTAATTCTTTTTATGATTAATTTTCTCCTAAAATTAATTGGGGAAAACTCTCTTCCAAGAAATACTGAAGAATATAAAAATCAATAATGAAATGCAAATAAAAAAAAAAGAATAAAGTTCACATGCGATGAAAAAAAAAACTGCTACGTCACTGTTAATTCAATTTCGATACCTTTTCCGCTATGGTATAAAGCCATCCACCTTTGCATTCAATGTAATAAATGCAGAATTCTCTTTGGAACGTTTATGCTCACTCATAAATCGAATATTCGTGAAAAACTACATTTTAAAAGTCAAGTGCCTTTGGCTGAAAGGCTTTTTGGTGCCATATGCCACGACGCTGGCGAAGTTTGCCTTGCTTGCTTTTCCTTGGCATTACTTTAAGTGTGGACTTCCTTCGATTGGCCCTGAAGTGGATGGTTGAAGAAGAGGTTTCTGGCATATGGTTACTCCACCAAATGCCTTATCGTTCAAGTACCCACTTCAGAGAGAATTTTCGAGACCAGCATTTATATTTTTGAACTCGGATGACGTTTTTTTTAACCTCTAGCTGCCATGTACGCTTTTTTTCTTCAAAAAATTGAATGCATTAGTAATTGAGTTTTGTTTATACTTGCAAACTAGTTTGAGAGTTCTAAAAGGGGAATTTTCTGGCTTTATTTATTTGTTTTATTTTTTTAAAGCCAAGTGTTTCCGTCTATTTAAAAGCCAAGTTTAAGAATTCTGTTTCTGAAAATATCGTTACTTTTTGTTTTGTAGAGAAGTATTGAGGAAAAGTTGTATTCACAATTTTCGCAACGATTGCATGCGAATGTTTAAAAACTGTATTCACGAGATATCGTAGCAATTTACGAGTGCTTTATGAATGTTTAAATATATATCGCATCAAAATAGAAAAATAAACACGGAAATTTTTTATCGTATTTAAATATTAAAATAAACTGTTAAGGTTTCTAATTAAGCTTTAAATTGCAAATTATGTCGCATTTTTATCCCTTACAAAATTAAATATTTTTATTACTATAATTTAATTTAAAAAGAATTTTCGGAAAGAATGTTGATTTAATAACTTAAACTAAAAATATTTATTCAATAATTGAAAGAATATCCTCAAAAGGATTATTTCAAACAGACAATCATCACTGAATTTTTATAATTAGTCTAACTTTTTAATTTTATTTTTTAATTTCTTTCTAAATTTAGAAATATTTTTTTTTTAAAAAACTCCAGCTGTATAATTTGCTTTTTTTTTCCATTTGGTCTTAAAACCACATTCACACAAAAACGTTGGGCAGCGAAGAGTAAAAGCTTCTAACAATCACAAGCCTCAATGAGTCAGGTGTGAGGCTTTTTGAGTGGTTACAGCTCAATATCTTGGTTATGAATGCTGTTTTGATGTCTAATTATATCGTTTATGAGTGTGAAACTTCTCAAACAGAAAAAAAAAAAATGACGAAAATTCTAAACTCTCTTCCTCAAAGAAGTGAATTTAGTTAATTTTGAGTTAGATGTAAACTGAGTAATTGAGTAAAATATTATAAATAATATAAATAGCTGTAACTTCAGCAAATAGCTGATGCAAAGTTCATCGCTGTTTTCAAAGTTTCTTTGATAAAATAAACAGTTTTATTGGAACTGTTTAAAAATTATGAATACCGATTGAATGGATTCCTTAAAAGCATGTCGTCATAGTGTGTTAATAAATAGGTTATAAGTTCTAAAAAATCTTTGAAATATTTTTATAGCACAAAAATTCAAAAAAAAGAATTAATGGTTAATAATAGATGGGAAAGGTAGGCTTTCTGGGACCACAGCAAATGAACGAATAAAATTATGAACAAATTGAACCGAATTCTTTAGAGGGAACGTCATCATAGTGTGTTGATAAATATGTTATAAGTTTTTAAATTCTCAAAATATTTTTCCTAGCAATAAATTTCGAAAATAATTAATTTCCGAACTGTGTGTGTTTTTTTTTGTTTTTTTTTAAACCAAAAATGAATACTGACTGAACGAATTCTTCAAAGGAACGCTTTCATAGTATGATAATAAATAGATTATATGTACTAAAAATCTTCAAAAAAAAAAAAAAAAAAAACAACAACTATTATTGTTAAGAAAGGAAGAGAGATTGAAAAATGAAACATAACGAAAATATCCTTCTTGCAAGTCTATATCTAGTAACATAAAATCTACAGGCAACTTTAAGACATAAAATGTTACAATATTTTGTTCGAAAATTCATAAACGAAACATGTTTTTCTCTATCCCATTACAAAAAAAAAACATCTATTTTAATTCTTTTTCAGCAACATTCTTTTAATTCAACATTCTTTTTTAATTTTTCTTGTTCAACATTACACCATCCATGTCCACCTTCATCAAAAATACACATACCTTAATTCTTTTAAGATTAATTTTCTCCCAAAATTAATTGGGAAAAATCTCTTCCAAGAAATACTGAAGACTATAAAAATCAATAATGAAAAGCAAATAATAAAAAAAAAAAGAATAAAGTTCCCATGCGATGAAAAACTGCTACGTCACTGTTAATTCAATTTCGATACCTTTTCTGCCATGGTATAAAGTACTTATCCACCTTTGCATTCAGTGCAATAAATGCAGAACTCTCTTTGGAACGCTTATGCTCACTCATAAATCGAATATTCGTGAAAAACTACATTTTAAAAGTCAAGTGCCTTTGGCTGAAAGGCTTTTTATGCCATATGCCACGACGCTGGCGAAGTTTGCCTTGCTTGCTTTTCCTTGGCATTACTTTAAGTGGGACTTCCTTCGATTGGCTCTGAAGTGGATGGGTTGAAGAAGAGGTTTCTGGCATATGGTTTCTCCACCAAATGCCTTATCGCTCAAGTGCCCACTTCAAAAGAATTTTCGAGACCAGCATTTATATTTTTGAACACAGATGACATTTTTTTTTTCTTTCTACCTCTAGCTGCCATGTACGCTTTTTTTTTTTTTTTAAATGAATGCATTAGGAATGGAGTTTTGTTTTATGCTGCAAACTAGTTTGAGAGTTCTAAAAGGGGAATTTTCTTGCTTTATATTGGTGCTGTTTTATTTGGATATTTTTTTTTTTAGCCAAATGTTTCTGTTTATTTAAAAAAGCCGAGTTTTAAGAATTTTGTTTCTGAAAATGTTGTTACGTTTTGTTTTGTAGAGAGAAGTATTGAGGAAAAGATGTATTCAACAATTTCGCAGTGACTGCTTTCAAATTTAAAACTGCATTCACGAGATATTAGCAGCAATTTACGAGTGCTTTGTGAATGTTTAAAAATATTTCACATCAAAATAGAAAAGAAATCATGGGTTTTCATAATTTTATCGTATCTAAACAATAAATAAGATGTTAATGTTTCTAATTAAAAGCTTTTAGAATGTAAATTATGTTGCATTTTTATTCCTTACAGAATTAAATATTTTTATTACTGTAATTTAATTTAAAGTATTTTCGAAAATAATGACGATGTAATTATTTAAAATTAAAAAATTGTTCAGTGATAGAAAGATTGTCCTCAAAAAAAGAATTATTTCCAACAGACAATCGTCACTGAATTTTTATCATTAATTTAAGTTTTAACTTTATTTTTAATTTCTGCTTTTAAACTTAGAAATATGTTTTATTTTAAAATCCAATGTATATCATTTGCTTTTCCCATTTGGTTCTTAAGCCACATTCACACCTAGTCGTTGAGCAGCTGAAAGCGACCTATCACAAGCGCCATATGCCAATCACAAGCCTTTGTTTTCATGGCATTATTTTAAGTCACGTGAAAGGCTTTTGATTGGTCTACGCTTAATGCCTTGTGTGATTGCGCTTTTTAATATCTCGGTTTACATGATAATTTGCCTAAAATCAATACTATTTATTATATATTGTATGCTATATATTTTTGTGACATTAAATTTCGAAAACACAATTAATGTTAAGAGCGGAAGGAAAAGATTTTATTTAGTGGGAACCAGAGAAATTAAACGGCTTAAAAATGAACATCTATTGAATGAACTTTAGATGTCAATGTGTGTTTATAAATAGTTTATAAAAACATTAAAAATATATATTTCCAGCATTCAATTTCGAAAAATAATCAGTGCTTAGAATGGAAAACATTTGGGAACAGAACAAGTGAACGAATAAAAATTATGAACACCGATTGAACGAATTCTATAGAGGAAAGCCGTCATAGTGTGTTAATAAATATGTTGTAGGTTCTAAAAATCTTTGAAAATATTTTTTCCTAGCATTAAATTTTTAAAATATTAATTAATGTTAAAAATGGAAGAGCGTTTGTAAAAAGTGAAACATAATGGAAATTTTCTTTTTACACTATATCCAGCAATTTAAAAATCTACAGACAATTTAAGACATAAAATATTGTGTTTCGAAAAAGTCATCAAAGAAAAAAGTTTTGTGCATCCCATTACGAAAAAAAAAAAAGACATATATTTTAATTATTTTCAACAACATTCTTTTTTAATTCAACATTCTTTTTAATTTTTCTTTGTTCAATATCGCAACATTCATGTCCACCTTCAACAAAAATGCATACTTTTAATTCTTCTTAAGATTAATTTTCTCCCAAAATTAATTGGGGAAAACTCTCTTCCAAGAAATAATAAAGCCTATAAAAATCAATAATGAAAAGCAAATAAAAAAAAAATAAAGTTCACATGCGATGAAAAAAACTGCTACGTCACTGTTAATTCAATTTCGATACCTTTTCTACCCATGGTATAAAGTACTTATCCACCTTTGCATTCAATGTAATAAATGCAGAACTCTCTTTTGGAACGTTTATGCTCACTCATAAATCGAATATTCGTGAAAAACTACATTTTAAAAGTCAAGTGCCTTTGGCTGAAAGACTTTTTGGTGCCATATGCCACGACGCTGGTGAAG
The DNA here is from genome assembly GCA_021605095.1 of Caerostris extrusa. NCBI lineage: Eukaryota > Metazoa > Arthropoda > Arachnida > Araneae > Araneidae > Caerostris > Caerostris extrusa. The sequence goes on along the minus strand of BPLR01017609.1, from coordinate 2,043 downwards.
TTTGCCTTGCTTGCTTTTCCTTGGCATTACTTTAAGTGTGGGACTTCCTTCGATTGGCTCTGAAGTGGATGGTTGAAGAAGAGGTTTCTGGCATACGGTTTCTCCACCAAATGCCTTATCGCTCAAGTGCCCACTTCAGAAAGAATTTTCGAGACCAGCATTTATATTTTTGAACACAGATGACATTTTTTTTTTTCTACCTCTAGCTGCAATGCACGCTTTTTTTTTTTTTCAAAAATTGAATGCATTAGTAATTGAGTTTTGTTTATGCTGCAAACTAGTTTGAGAGTTCTAAAAGGTGAATTTTCTGACTTTATATTGGTGATGTTTTATTTGGTTATTTTTTTTAAAGCCAAGTGTTTCCGTTTATTTAAAAGTCGAGTTTACGAATTTTGTCGTTACTTTTTGTTTTGTAGAGAAGTATTGAGGAAAAGTTGTATTCAACAATTTTCGCAGCGACTGCATGCGAATTCTTAAAAACTGTATTCACGAGATATCGTAGCAATTTCAAGTGCTTTATGAATGTTTAAAAATATCTCGCATAAAAATAGAAAAACAAAACGATGGAAATTTTATAATTTTTTATCGTGCCTAAATAATAAGATAAATTGTTAGCGTTTCTAATTAAGATTTGAAATAAATTATGTCGCATTTTTATCTTTTACATAATTAAATATTTTTATTACTGTAATTTAATTTAAAGAACTTTTGAAAAATGACTACATAAGAATTTTCAAAACTGAAAAAAAAAAATATTCAAGACAATCATCACGGAATTAGTGTCATTAATTTATCTTTTACCTTTATTTTTAATTTCTGCTTTCTAAATTTAGAAATATATATTTTTATTTTAAAAACTCCATCTGTATCATTTGCTTTTTTTTTTTTCATTTGGTCTTAAGCCATATTCACACTAAGACTTCGAGTAGTGACGCGTGAAGCATCGGCCAATCACAAGCCTCAGTGCGTCACGTGTGTAAGGTTTTGATTGATCGCCGCTCAATGCCTTTGTATGAATGCGGGACTTTTAATGTCTTAATTACATCAGTTTAAGAGTGTGGCTACCCAACTTCAAACACTACAGAAGTAGGTTTTAGTTAATTCTCAGTCAGATAACTGAATTATTATTACTACTACTGGGCCCAAAAGTATGAACTAATTTTTTTTTTTTTTTCGAAAACTTTTATTTATTCTTCCAAATTTATTTCATCGCCTACAAAGTAATCCGCTCAGGACACAATGCACTCATGGTAACTTGTTTCCAATTCTCAACGCATGCTAAAAAGTCATCGGCAGGAATGGCCTTGAAATTCCAACATCATCAGCAAAAGGTCTCTAATTACAAATCGTAGCAAGCATCGAATCTTTAATTTTTTGGATGTGAGCTTCGTTGGTTGAGATTGGTGGTCGACCAGAGCTCTTCATTTTCAAAGAGCTCTCTGCTTTCTTGAACTGTTTATACCACTTGTAAACATTTTCCTATCTAGAAATGCTCACCGAATGACTTCTGCAACATCTCTATACGCTTCCGCAAATTGCAAAATTGAATGCAAGTTCTCTGTTCAATGAATTCACACATTTCAAAAATCGCCGGAATCAGTTTCAGTGTCTCACAAAGCCAAGCGTAACTCAAACACTAATGAATATTTCGATGCCAAATTTCACAGAGATGTCAAGAACAGTGCCAGCAACCTAAAAGAAAAAAAAAATGAAATTCCATATGCCCTGTGAATTTTAAATTGAATTTTAATTGTTCTTACTTTTGGACACAGTAATATAAAGGGACGTTCATTCAAATATAAGTAATATCTGGGGTAATACTGATAATATCAAGTGTAATATCTGTAATTCAAAGACAGTAATATCTGGGACCTTAATTCAAAATTGAGTTGGTAAAATACTGGCTTCCGATGATGTCCCTGTGATGATGAATCTGCTGCATATTAGCCACTTTAGTGCCAAATTACTGCAAATCTCTGCCCAGTATACCAAAAAAATTTTTTGTTACTAAAAAAATCGAATATTTTTTCAAAATACTTTTTT
>BPLR01017608.1:0-61865 GCA_021605095.1 Caerostris extrusa | reverse complement strand
AGAATTAAAGGTTGAGATTTTAAAACAATAACTCTTCTAATAGTTTCTTCTGTAATAAGAGATTCTAATAATTTATTGTAATAATAGATATTTCTGTAATAATAGATTCTAATAATTGATTCTTCTAATAATAGATTCTGTGCAGAAATAATAATAACAGATTTTATATAAATAATTAAGTTAATTAAAAACCTAAATAAATAGTTATTGAGCTAAAAAAAGCCATCTTTCTTATATGAGAATTCCCAATACTTTTTTTTCACTTTTAATCTGTTAGCATTTCATTTTTTAAGCGTTAGTAATGTTAATGTGAAAAGTAAATTAAACACTACACTAAATTTGTATTTACTAACTTTTTACAGTAACATAACAATTGGTGCCAACCTTTTTTTTTTTTTTTTACAATAGGCTGTCATGTAGTAGCAGGAAAGTTTATTGACAAAAAGAAATGTTTCATTTATTTAAGAAATTCATAAGATATTTTTTTAAATCTAGGCTGTACTTTTTCACTTTTTAATCTGTTAACATTTATTTTTTAAGAGTTTAGTAATGTCAATCTGAAAAGCAAATTAAACACTAAATTTGTATATTTATTAACTTATTGGCGCCAGTCTCTTTTTTATAATCTGGTGGCAATAAATATTATTTTTCATTTATTTAAGAATTTATAAGATATTTTCTTAAAATTTATGCTGCATTTTCCCTTTTAATCTGTTAACATTTATTTTTAAGAGTTAGTAATGTTAATTTGAAAAGTAAATTAAACACTAAATTTTTATATTTTTACTAACTTTGTGTACAGTAAATTAATTATTGGCGCCAGTCACATTTTTTAATCGCTATTATCCAGTTGCAGGTAAATTTAATGGCAATAAAAGCTGTTTCATTTATTTAAAAATTCATAAGATATTTTCTTAAATTTAGGCTACGAAGATTTTGAACGACTTAAATAGTTCAAATGGGAAAAAAATAAACTACTAAAATGTTGTAGGTTTTTAAGTTTTTTCTTAAGTTAGTTCAATTTTTCTATATAAAATCTGCACAAAAAGTAGCTATTTTGTGTGACCCTATATTTACAAGTTTGTAATGCACTAAGAATTTTAGTTCGAAAGAAAACGATTCAATAGATTTCTTTAGATAACAAGTCAGTAGCTACTTGTTCTACATGGCCTACCCCCTCACCCTCTCTCTCCAGCAAGCAGCCATTCCGCAGGCCGATTTCAGAAAGTAGGTTATCTGAATGGAAATGACACGGACAATGAGTCCGCAGTCTTGGTGGAAGGCCAATCGTTGAAAGGCTCGGGCCGACAAATGGTTTAACATCGTGTCTAAGTAATAGTTCCCGGGTCTCCAGGAAAAAACGTGATTAAGTACGAGGGAATAGCTTTTTCATGAGCCTCGTGATTGTGCCCACTCTTTAAAAAACAATTTGGTTGACGATGTCATGTTAATGGCTGCATTCTCTGCCGTTGGATTGGCTAGCTGCCATCACATAATTCAAGGCGACTGATAACAGTATAAAGTGCATTCTCTTTTCAATGCCTTGGCAGGAATTTTGGGGTAATGGGTTTGAAACAGTGGAAATTTCGTTTTTAAGTGGGGTTGGTTTTTGGGAACAAATTGAAAAGTACCTTTTTTTTCTGAAGGGGAAGGGGGATTCTTCAATTTTCCTGCTTTTGAAAACTTATGCATAAATTAGATTACTAATTTAATATTTCCTAATAAATATATTGAATCCAGCTCCTAGTAATATTGTAAATGAATTAAACTAAGCATTTTGTTCATTAAGAACATAAAGATAACAAAATTAATAAAAAAAAAGTTTGTAATGATTCTGGTAAAAAAAATTAAAAATAAAAATTTTGGTATACTGCACAATTTTCTTTCATTTATTTATTTATGTTTTTAATAATTTTATTATGTTAAATCATCGTATCTTTAAAAGAAATATTTTGAGAATATCTAACCACTATGGAAGAAAAATATTAAAAGTCAAAAATATTATATACAATATTATAGTTTAAGAGAATTAATGATTAATTTTTTTTTCAAAATTTTGTTGAAATACAATTACATATTTTTTGTGAGTTTTAATGAGCAAATTTTTATAAATAATGAGTAAAGTAGTAAGTATCTTTTTAACTTATATGATTTTAAACAGAAAAAGTTTTGGTTAATAGCGCTCTACGGTCATTCTCTGAGCACACTTTAGGCTGATTATAACAGAATCCTGCAGTTTAACGTGGACTCCAAACTACTAACAAACATCCTTGCAACCTCCAAGTTACAAGTCTGAAAGCCTGTTATCAAAAGGGCTCAGCGTTACCCAATTGGCCATGAGGCCGCCCAGAAAAAAAGGAGTATAGGTGTGAATTTCACTTTACTCAATTCAAAGAGCATTTTGCATTTAATACGAGTAATTACTTAAATAAATGTCATAAATTTTGAAATGCATTCTTTCTTAAGTGATAACGTGTTTTTGTCTTTTTAACTAAATCAGCTAATTCCAAAAGTATGCGAAAAGGTTTGGAAACAACTAATTGTTTGAGCATTTGGTTTGAATAAGGAAGCTTCGTTCAAAACTTAAAAACAATGCTAAATAGAAAAGTGATACGAGAAGAATAAATGTAAGACCTATTATATAAGCTTGAAAAGAAGTTAAAAATTCACCAGATGAATTGGAATTGTAGGTACTCAAGCTGGAAAATGTATAGCATGGATGACTATGCTACTACGATAAACACAATGCTGAATCGAAAAGTATGATGTATAGCATGGGATTACAATGTTGCATCTTATATGACGAATAACCCTGCATTTATGATAATGCTTATTAACAGCCATGGTATGAATTTAAATTTACATGTTATATAACAATTTAAAGGATGTCATAATCGCCGGATAACAAGGAGCATTTTCAGTTATAATGATACGCATGTCTGAAATACTATCAGCTAGATAAAAACATCACGGAATGACGGGAATACATTACCACGAACCCTCACTCCATTAGTTAACTTTCATTCATCGTATCACTCTTTGGTCTAGAAGAGTACAAATATGATGCATTGATAATCTCCGTACTCTTGCAGTACAAGTATCCTGTACAGTCCATCTTTTCGATGCGGTAATTACTTTTCTTTTCGACGCCTCTGCCTTTCGACCTTGATAAATGTTCGGAATTTCTGCGGTGGTCCGATAATTGGAAAATTTTTCCACTTCGAATTTTAAACCCATGACAGCATGATGGAATGCCCTTCCCTCTGTTTCACCACGAACCTATCCTCCACAACTTGGTGCTGACATGAAGTTATGATCGAAGCAGGTTTTGCTTCACGAAAACATGGAAAACTTCGCAAGTTTTCCCCACCTCCTACCCCTATCTGAGCACAGAAATGATTCACTTTGATTGGAAACCCTAATGTGAAGAAGGCCAGATATACAGAGCAAGAATAGCTGTATTTCGGAAAATAAACAAGGCAAAAGAGATTCATTATATATTGTGGAATTTCACTTTCATTCACACGTTGCGAAATTCATTTTTGCAAAAAATAATAATAACTAGCACTCATACCATGCACATAACAAAAGTAATAATCAGAAATATTTCTCGAGTAGAAGTAATACACGCTTTTGGAGAAATTGTTGAATGGTTTTTGAAAGATTTATTTCTATCTCAAAGGTTTTTTCCCCCGTAACTGATAGTAATTTTTCATAATGTGATAGAACTGGAAAATAGTAAAAAAATAATAAAATTTAAAAGGGAAAGTATTTTGATTTTTAAATGAAAATATATTTTTAAAAAGCAAATTACGACTCATATTTTAAGTATTTTAAGTCCTTTTCAATGAGTTTAATTTTCATAAATATCAGAATTGCTTTAATGTAAAAAAATTAAAAGGGTATGTTTATTTATATATTTTTACTTTTTAAAATTACTTTTTAATTTTCTAATTTTAGCAAAACTTACTCATGAATGTGTTTGCAATTTATCTCAAAAAAACTTTTAAATGAAGTTTTCAGCATAAATTAAATTTTTAAAATGTTTTTATTAATTATTTTCTTTACTTTATGGACTTTCGGAATGGGTTTAATTAAAAAATCACTGACTAAATGAAATTCAAAAATTGCAATTCTTAGAAAATTTTATTAGTAAAACACTTTTAAGCAAGATAATCATTTTTTTTTTTCATAATCATCACCGAACTCTAATAGATACGCACAAATATTCTTTAATGTATTATGTGTTTCAAATGTTTTTTTTTTTTCAAAATTTTTTATTTAAATTAAATTATTATTGCTTTAAAAATATAACTCTATAAATGCATCTGGCATAATATTTGATATTGCTACTGATATATTTGATTATTATTAAATACAATATTTTCTTTTTTATATCTGAAACAAATTGAATTTCATATATGTAGTCACTTATATTTATATAAATAACGCAATTTTTCTGTACATCAAATGGTATAAGCCACAACAAAAGTAGAAGGAATTCTTTACAATAATTCTTGAAATATATTCAAATTTAATGGTGTTTTTTTTTAATTTTTCATGTGTTAATTTCCACATTGAAGATTTTCTTGAAAAAAAACCATCTTTATACATCAACGATCAATCTCTTTGAGATGTTAGCAAAAACATAAAACTGCAAAAGAACTAAAGTGATTTTTATTCATTATTGCTTATATCAATCCCATAACGAGAATAATTAAAACAAATTTAAACCGTAAACATCTGTCAAACATTCTTTGGCAGTAATCAACTTATTACTATAAGGTATGAAAAACGATACACATCAAATTAAGAAAATAACCTTTAAACAACGTTGACACAAAAAATCAATCTCTTTGAGATATTAGCAGAAATCTTAAGACTGCAATTCTTAATTCCTTTTTTTGTTGCTTATCTCAATTCCATAACCAGAATAATTAAAAGAAGTATAAACCGTAAAAATCTATCAGACATTATTTTTCTGACAGTAATAAATGCATTAATATAAAGTATAAAAAACAATACATATTAATTGAACAAAATAATCTTTACAAAAAGCATTAAGATATTAAAGCATAATATATTCGTAAAAATCTTAAAACTGGAAAGAACTAAAATTCTTCATTCTCTGGTTGCTTATCTAACCGCATAAACAGATTAAATAAAACAAATTTTAACTGTAAACGTTTATCAGACATTCTTTTCAGACGGTATTCAATATATTAATGTAAGGCGTAAATAACCATATCAATTGAACAAAATAACCTTTAAAAAACACTTTGATAATAATAAAAATCGATCTTTTCAGATATTAGAAAAAAAAATCTTAAATCTGCAAGAGAACTAAAATTATTGCTTGTGTCAATCCCAGAATGAGAATAATTAAAACAAATTTAAACCGTAAACTACTGTCAAACATTCTTTTCTGACCGTAATAAATATATTAATATCAGCTATAAAAAAAACGATACACCTTAATTTAATAAAATAACCTTTAAAAATGCACGTTGATTTATAAAATTTGATCTTTTTTGAGATATTAGCAAAAATCTTAAAACTGCAAGAGAACTAAAATTCATCATTCTTTTTTGTTGCTTATCACAATTCCATAACGAGAATAATTAAAACAAATATAAACAGTATAAATATCTATTAGACATTTTTTTTCCCATCGTGATCAACGTATTACAATCAGGCATAAAAAATACAAATACAGATAAAAATACATTTTTAAAGTTCATTTTATTAAACTAAGTTGATTAAAAAAATCGTGCTCTTTGAGATATTAGCAATATTTTTAAAACTGCAAGAGAACTAAAATTATTTTCTTTTTTATTATTTATCTCAATTCCATAACGAGAATAGTTAAAATAAATTTAAACCGTAAACATCTATCAAACATTCTTTTTCTGACCATAAACAAATATTAATATCAAGTATAAAAAACGATACACATTAATTTAATAAAGCAATCTTCCAAAAAACGCAGCAAATGAATAGATTTAAGAACTTTTTGTAATGGCATCTTTTTTATTTATTTGTTTGGAAAACAGTTTTGATTTTATTAGCTCACAAAAAACAAAACGCCAAGCCAAATAGCATTGTTCATTATGACTTAACTTAAGGCAAGTCTTAATTACACAAATATACATATTTATTTAGTGCCTCACCATTTCACAATGGATTTATTTCATTTGTTTCCCTCAAAAACAATAAATTTAAAACGACACCTTTCGCATTGTAAAATCCATTAAATTCCGAAAGGCAGTATAATTCCTGAGCAAAGAATAACGCATTGTAATCTTCTTATTACTTTTAATGAAGGAAATTAGACAAGAATGCAGTCGGTTTTAAAACCAGCCCAAAGTGGATTATCACCCCTTCTCAGCTTATTTCATTGGAATGGGCTGTAATTAACTATTTTTTTCCCCAAGCTGGCAGTTAAAAAGCTAGAAGCAGCACACTTGGAGCAAAACAGGGTTGTTATGAAAAACTCAATCGCACTGCCAGTAATTGCTGCCCCCCTTTTTTCCCCAGTTTTTAAAAAAAATTGTGAAAGGAAAGTCGCTAATGAGAAAATTACTAATTAAGGAAGAAAATTAGAGAAGGTGACCCAAATATTAAAAAATGCCTCGAGGATAGCTAAGAACCTTGGAATTTTTAGCCACACCCCCTCTCCCCCTCCCTTCGTCCCACGGACATTATGGGAACGAAGATTGCCTGTCCGAAATTAAAAGTTTGTGTTGGGAAAACTTTTGCAGTGTGCTTTTGACTTTCAATGAATTATTAAATTAGATTCGTAATATATTTTTTTGCTTGCTATTGTTTGTTTAAAAGTAAGACGTGTAAAATGCATTTATGATTAAAAAGACTGTCCCCTTTTAACACATTTTTAAGTGGATATTTTTGAACGTCTGAATTATTTTTAAAATGATTCATAAATTCCTTCATTTAATTGTTTTGGAATTTTTTATCAATGAAAACATCAATGAATGTAATATCATCAAATACTAATTATGAATCACAACAGAAGTCATTTCCTATTCATAATTATTATTTTTTGAACTAATTATATTAATTAAACTTAAAGCATTTGATACTACATTTTAATATAAAAGTTAAAGTTTGGTTTAATTTAAAAACAAAGAAGATATACATATTTTTAATTCATAAAATATGAATGTAATAAATTCAAGAATTAAGTTAATTATTATTCATTAACCCATTATTATTACTTAACTTATACTTTATATATATTTCAGGTCCTTGTAAACATTGAATTATTTCCGCTATTTTCATAAAGCTTTTTGAGAGTTAGGTCAAATCAACAACAGCAAAAAATAAATAACAGAAACTCGGCAAATTTCGATTTATCATGTGGAAATAGTTGAGTACGGATGAATATACTCAGGAATATGTCAATGTTTAATAATGCACGATATAAATGAAGCAATTGATTGGAATACTACAAAATTGGCCAAATTCAATAGGCGGATGAATATAGCAATGTTGAATAGATCAAGAACTTCATGAAGAATGAATTGTTCAAGAATCTGTAAAAAGAATTTACAAAAGTAAGATAAATGTCATCGTAAAGTAAGAATGAAGTATTCCAAATTCTACAAGAAACGTTATCACATACAATACCCAAAAGAATATATCAAAGTTTGAAAATTATAGGCCTAAATGAAGTATTCCAAATACAATAAGAATCACTATTCAGTTCAATAGACATGAGAAAATGCCAAAAGTTCTAAATTTAAAATTCAAGAAGAAGGAATTGATCAACTCACCACGAGTACTTATAGCCATTGGAAATACAAATATTTAAAATCCCAACCCAAAACATGAAAAGTCCTTTAAACCATACTACAAAACACTTCAATCAAAAGCCAAATTCTCCAGAAAATTCCTGAAGATTAATGTTATTCGTGAATCATTTCAAGAGTTAAGGGGCCCAAAGTACCATTTCCAATTTAACTTTTAACAAAATCTGTATTATGTTACATATTTTATCACAATACAATCTGCATATAAGAAAATTAAATTAGAAAATTTCAACTGGCTAATAAAAAAAAAAATAGCAAAACCCTTTTAATTTAAAAGAACATGTCATTCTTTTTTTTATTTAAAAATAAGTAAAAGATTGGAAATCAATCTTAACTCATTCTTAATCAAAAATAAGTTAAGATTGGAATCGAATACTGCCCTTAGAATTACATTCTCCTTCGTTTCACCTTCAATTTTCAATTTAAAATCAGCAAATACCAAGAAAAACCACAATTACAGAATCGAAATCACTTTTCAATTGTATTTAACTGCTTTTTAGCTCAAGGTATGTTTTTAGTTAGGGAAAAACTAATTCAAATAACTAGCAACAGGATATACAAAATAAAAAATTTCCGATTATATACTGTATAGCTGATGAATAAATATAAGTTTTTTTTTCTTCTTCTACTCTTTTTTTTTATTAAATGACAATAATTCATCTTCTTAGAAAACTTTTGATAAATTAAAAATAAGCTATTGGGGCTGATGACCGAGTGACTAGCGCTCTTGCCCTCGATACCACAGGTTTCGGGTTCGAGCCCTTTGTGGGGACATGGGTATATCTAGAGATTCGTAATCCATTTTAAAACAAAGGTACCGGTCTAATTTGACTATTGACGTAGCGCTGACGTCAATACCACATAAATAAATAAATTATATATATATATATCTTGTCTTGAAATCTGCCACAGGCAGACAGCCTTCGCCTACCATGGGGCTGTTCCGCATTTTATGATAAGATATTAAAATATAATTGATTATGTTGAGTAGATACATAAATATTTGTGTAAACTTAATTTCATAAGAAAAATGACTTTCTATTATTTTCATATTTGCGCTTCTCATAATTTTTAAAATTATTTTAAACCTATTTTAACAGCAGTGTACTGATAAAATTGTACGGAAGTAACTCGTAAATTATTCAATATCAATGTATAGATTATAAACATATATGAAATCAAGTCAATTAAATAATATCTTTTAGTAAATAACTTTTTATTTTCTAGCGTAACTTTACCCAAGAAAAGATAATATTTAATTCATTTTTATTGCTTATCTAAATGAGTGTATACACTATTTTGTAGTTTTTAAATTATCTTAAATATGCTAATTGGAAAATACAATGTTTGGTTTTTTAAGAAAAAAAAACAGCTGAAATACTGCTATCTGTCTACAAAAAACTGCAGTTAATTGCAAAATAAAATAATTTAAATATGTTATAGGATTTATTTTATTTTACGTCGTTTCAAAAACAAAAAACATTAGTTTTGCCAGAACATTCAATATCAATGTGTAGCTTAGAAACATTATGCATGAAAAAATTAAAACTAATTCATTTATTTCATATCTAACTAAGTGCCTACACTATTTTTGGTTTTAATTATGTTTAATATGTTAATTCGGAAATACAATGTTTGTTTGTTTTTTTTTAAAAAAGGCAGCTAAAATACTGCTGCTTGTCTATAAAAAAACTGCAATTAATTGCAAAATCAAACAAAGTAAATAGGTTCTTGAATTTATTTTATTTCGTTTCAAAAAACAAAAATACATTAGTCTTGCGCAGAACATGAATAGAACATTAAACAGAACATTCAATGCGTGGATTAGAAACATTATCCATGAAAAAGATAATAATTAATGCATTTAATTTCATATCTAACTGAGTTGGCATTTGTTAGCTGAGAAATACAATGTTTTTTTTTTTTTTTTTTATAAAAGAGTCAGAGGAAATACTGCTGCTTATCTACAAAAAACTGCAGTTAATTTCAAAATAAGATAATTTAAATATGTTCTTGAATTTATTTTATTTTACTTCGTTTAAAAAATGCATTAGTTTTGTGCAGAAAATCAATAGAACATTGAGCGTAACATTCAATATCAATGCGTAGACTAGAAACATTATCCTTAAAAAGATAATAATTAATTCATTTAGTTTCATATGTAATGAGTGTATACACTATTTTGTAGTTTTTAAATTATCTTAAATATGTTAACTGGGAAATACAATGTTTGTCATTTTAAAATAAAGTCATTGGAAATGCTGACGCTTGTCTACAAAAGATACAGTTAATTGCAAAATAAGATAATATAAATGTGCTCTTCAACTTATTTTATTTTTGCTTCGTTTCAAAAACGGAAAAATGAATTCCTTTTGAGCAGAACATGAAAGAAGTAGTTCCAAAATACAAACGAATATAATGTTATGTAATTTTTCTTTTTTAAATTCAGCAAAAAAAAAAAAAAAAAATTTGTTTACATATTTAGTTCCACAATGATTCTCTGCCGCTAATATTAAGGTCATGGGTTAATTAAATATCAAAAGAACATGTGATGCTTTCATAATGCATTGAACGCACGATCACACTACCATAAAAAATGTTTCCCATACACTGGCAAAAAAAAAGTAAAGAAAACAAAAGAATGGAAATGAATATCATCTGCATAAATTTTGACCCAATCATGTTCAAGCTGCTGCATGGATTGTTTTCAAAAGCAAAGCAAAAAAGAAAACAAAACGCGAAGTGCGCTAATAAGCAAAGAAGTAAAAAAAAAATAAATAAAAACAGTGTTTGATCATAAAAACATCGTCAAATAGTTCTACCGAAAACTTTAAAGTTGTCATTTACATAAAACTGTGCTTTAACGTTTAAAACTGGGGTACAATAAATGCCTTAAAGCAGTTATTTAATGAGAGGAGAACCGAGCATTGTCAAAGGCGTGTGTTTGTGTGTGATGAACAAGACGCATACACATACACTCCAAGGGCCTCTGTCATTTTCTATTAAAGTGAATGACAAGTTTTTCTTTTTTTTTTTTTTTTTTTTAATAGACGTTGTTTTTTAAAAATGGTGGAATCGAAGCTGTGATTTCATGCAAATGGCTGGAAGGAAGAGTTAAAAAAAAAAAAGCTATTTATTTGCTTTTTTTTAAATATAAGTTTGAACAAATATTATTAGAAAACCGTTTTCCTTTTTTATTTCATAACAAGCATTGATTTGTTTGTATAAAACTAATATTATCTCATTTTTTATAATAATGAGTGAAATTTTTTTCTCGTTGATAGTTCACAAAAGAACGATAAAAAAAATAAGTAAGATGGAGTTTAAAATGTCATGGCTAAATAAATAATCTTCAATATATGTATAAAAGTTCAATTGAATAAAAAAAAATTAATTTAAGTAAAGTCAGTAAACATCATTATATAACAATAAGATATTATTATAACTATTAATTTTTTTTTACATTGTATATATATATATATATATATATATGTATATTGGTTTTATAAATATGGATATTTTTCTATATATACCCATATATAAAGGTTTTTCTGTATAATGTTTGACGAATCAGTAGAAGAAAAATTTTTATTGAAATGATTTAATGAATTTTGTGAAGGGAAATATTCAGGGGAGACATTAATCTCACTACAGAAAAAAAAACATTAAATAAAGAATTTTAAAAAAAAAGCACACAAAATAAAAATTTTGATGAGATACTGGAAATAGATTTTCGAAATAACACACCACTCAAATCACAAAAATTAAAATACATGTTATAACTTAATTCTTATAATTATTCTAGAATTTTTCAAATTTAGGAAAAAAATATATATATTTTAGGGAAAAAAAAACCTTTTATTTATTTAATTTTTTTTTTTAATCATTATATAAAATTGTTTGAATTGTTTTACACTTCGAAGAAAATTACAAAACCTGTAGACAACTGGCCTCACAATGTAAAAATCTTATTCGTTAGTAGATACCAATTTGCCCATTTTTTAAATAGTAATAGTAGCTTGCTATATTACATTCACAGAACAAAGAATTGTATTTCTGACATCCCATTTCTAGCATTTCCTATATTGCAAATATATTTCACTGTAGTATGTATTGTATACGTGACAATATATTACAATGTGGCATATACGTATGTATCACAATGTATGTATGTATCACAATGTATTTATAAATATAGCATGTATGTATGTAACACAATGTATTTTCGATATATTTATTTCACTTATCATAATATATTACAATATAGTATTAATTTATGTATCACAAGCAATTACAATATAGTATTAATTTATGCAATTTATTATTGCAATGTAGAAAAATATTTATTCTACAAAACACTGCAAGTTAAGTGCAAAATAAGATAAATGCAAAAAAAACATTTAAATTATTTTTTATTTCGTTTCAAAAAACCAAAATACATTCGTTTTGAGCAGAACATGAATAGAACATTGAACAGAAAATTCAATATCAATGCGTAGATTTGAAAGATTACGAATGGAGAGAAAATAATTAATTCTTTTAATTCCATATCTTACTGAGTGTATACACTACTTTGTAATTTTTAATTATCTTAAGTATGTTAACTAAGAAATACAATGTTTGTCTTTTTAAAAAATAGTCAGCGGAAATACTGCAGTTAATTGCAAAATAAAATAATTTAAATATGTTCTTGAATTTATTTTATTTTATTTCGTTTCAAAAAACCAAAAATTCATTCGAATTTGAGCAGAACATGAAAGAAGTGGTTCCAAAATACAAAAGAACATAATTTTATGTAATTAATTTTTTTTATAACTCAGCTAAGAAAAAAAAAAAACTTTGTTTACATATTTAGTTCCACAATGATTCTCTGCCGCTAATATTAAGGTCATGGGTTAATTAAATATCAAAACAACATGTGATGCTTTCTATAATATATTGAACACACGTCACAGGACCATAAAAAAAGTTTCCGGTACACTGGCAAAAAAAGTAATACAAAAACAAAAGACTGGAAATGAATATCATCTGCATAAATTTTGATCCAATCATGTTCGAGCTGCTGCATGGATTGTTTTCAAAAGCAAAGCAAAAAGAAAACAAAACGCGAGAAGTGCGTTCATAAACAAAGTAGTAAAAAAAAAAAAAACAGTTTTTGTTCATAAAAAAACATCGTCAAATAGTTCTACCGAAAACTTTAAAGTTGTCATTTACATAAAACTGTGCTTTGACGTTTAAAACTGGGGCGCAATAAATGCCTCAAGGCAGTTATTTAATGAGAAGAGAACCGAGCATTGTCAATGGCGTGTGTTTGTGTGTGATGAACAAGACGCATACACATACACTCAAAGGGCTTCTGTCATTTTCTATTAAAGTGAATGACAAGTTTTTTTTTTATTTTTTTTTTTTTTTTTTTTTTTTTATAAGTAGACGTTTTTCTTTAAAAATGGCGGTTTCGAAGCTGTGATTTCATGCAATTGGCTGGAAGGAAAAGTAAAAAAAAGCTATTTAATTTCTTCTTTTTTAAAATATAAGTTTGAACAAATGTTATTAGAAAACCGTTTTCTTTTTTTATTTCATAACAAGCATTGATTTGTTTGCATAAAACCAACATTATCTCATTTTAATAATAATAAGGGATATTTTTTTTTTTCGTTGATAATTCACAAAAGAAAGATAAAAAAAAAAAAGTAAGATGACGTTTAAAAAAATCATGGCTAAATAAATAACCTTCAGGATATATAAAAGTTTAATTAAATAAAAAATTATTTTACGTTCATTCAGTAAACACTATTATATAACAATACGTCATTATTATAATAATATTTTTTTACTTATTTATATATGCAGTCAAGAGCAAAACATTATGACCACCTGTCAATAACGAACACAGCTTCAACCCGCCTTGGCATGGATTAATACCACCACTTAATACCAGTTAAATACCACTTCCACCTGATCACGGGCTTTCCACGTTATCCAGTCGAGTTCATTGCAAAATGTAGGGGTGGTCATAATGTTTTGGATCTTCAGTGTATAGGGACTTTTAAATATATATTGGTATTTTTATATATTCAACTCAGGTTTGACAAATAAGTCGTCATAATAACAATAGTATGAACTTTACTCATATAATATGGCACGGCTTTAATTATATTATTTATATCAATCGGAAGAATATCACTTTTAGATAAACTTAATAAAAAATTTAGATAACTTTTAATAAAAAATTTAGATCGATAAAAAACTCCCAATTAGTTAAAAATTCTCAAAAAAAGTCTTCCTTGAGAAACCTACTATGTCTTTTTTTTTTTGCATATATACTATAAAATATATGCAAACTCCGTTATTTAAAAAAATTTTGATAAATTAATAATATTTTACATAAGATAACAGTTAAAGACAACTATTATTATTGTTATTATTATTTTTGCTTTATAAAGTTTTGAGATTACTGCAAAAGTGATTACTTTTTGCCTTTTCTGAATTTGCAGTAATTTTCTGTTATTTTTACAATATCAAAAAATAGGTTTTTAAAAAAACAAGAAAAATAGCAGTTCTCTAGTGTTTTATTAATTTTTCCACCAAAGTTCTTCTTTTTATAATGTAAACATTGTTCACTAATGGCAAATTCCATACAAATACAATATGGTTAAAATTTGACTCAAATTCTTAAATATTCCTATTAATAATATCTCTGACAGATTTCTACTCGTTATCATAAACCCTCAAACTAAACCATTGTTTACAATTCTGTGCAAAACTAATGTTTGAAGTTGAGTCAAGGTTGTTTAACTTAAGATAAAAAGCAACAACTTTTGATTAATTAAACCACTGATATTCACTAAAAGCAAACATTATTGTCGATGTTCTTCCACTGATATACGCTGTCCTTGAGGAAAATGTTTAATCTACTTCAGGAAACCAGACTAAAGATAAAGATAAAACATAAACGTACAAACACCAGTTTCTGACTTAAGGTGCTGTTCCCGTTCGAGAATTTTATTTAAAAGATGATAGATATTTAGATCAAAAGTAGATGTTCTCAAGAAGATTGGCATTGTTAAAACAGTGAACATCTAACTCCCATGTTCAATACACAAAGGATTGCCTGAGATAAGGTACTACATATTTGAATTCTCTCAGAAGAATATCATTGATTTAAACGTTCTTTCATCTTTTCAATGGAGTCTTGTAAACAGTTTGTTAAACATAACTCAGAATTAATGCCAGTCGCCACACGTAAGATCTCGGTTTTCCCAAAAGTGAATTGGCGTAAAAAGTTGAATAAAAGACAGCAACCATTTGTGCATTTCTGTTTTGATTTGGATAATAAGTATCATGCGTTACAGATGTTCGAAAATAAGTTCTATGTGTTCCAAACAAAGGTCTTTTGTTCCAAACGTTTGTTTAGAGGATCATTAATATTATCGTGTTATTGAAAGAAATAAAAAGCAATAATTAACAGTTTTGGATACCTCTTCTTTTCGGTTCACTTTTGAATATTGGTGCTGTTATCGAAACTTCGAAATGGTTACAATAAAATCTATGATTCCACGTCTCTATTCTAAAACATCATTGAAATACTTAAGAGACTGAAAACATCATTATTACTATTAACAGTGGATGTTTAAAAAGAAATACTATGTTTCTTAGGGAAGTCTTTTTGAATACTTTTAACTAATTGAAGGTCTGTTATTGATCTACTCAACAATCACTTCAACAATTAAAAAAATGCAATTTTTTCCAACAATATTATAAAATTTATTTTTACTTGGAGTAAGTTTATGTTTTTACTGAAATACTTCAAAACTCTAGCTAAAAATTATTTCATTCTTAAACACTGCAAAAGGCAGCCTCCATCTTTCCCTGCTCTTATTAAAAAAAATTCCCGGGAAAACGGGAATTTAAATCCAGTAAGAGAAACAAAATAAATCACCTTCAAAGAGATTTTTTTTATCTATATGCCAGAAACTCCTATTAAATTCGAGCAGAAAAGAGCTAATTCCCTAGAGTTGCCAGATGGCATTAAGGAGTTTCATATTGCGAAGGACAAATATGTTTACCTCCTGAAATATTATTGTCACTCTGAATTGGACAACAAGCATGGAGCAATTTATTAACTTTCATTTAAACTCTTCAATTCTTTCATTGGAAAATAATATCATTCTTAGTAAAATTTTAACATTGATCTTAATTAATGTAACACGGAATAAATTTATTTAGACATTTTTATAGCTAATTATATTTAATGAACTTATTTAAGATGATCAATATGGTATATTAAAATGTATAAAACTTACCCATTTGATAAAATTCTTTGTCTTAATGTTTAACGTTAACGACTCTAACAGGATTAACGAAGGAATTTATTTTTAAATAAGAGGAATACATTATAAATCAACCCGATCCTTTTTTTCTGTTTGCTTACAAAATACTAACAGAAATTACGCAAGATTGTCAGCCAATAGAAAATAAAGTTACAGGAAATAAACAGAATTGAAGGTCGAGATTTTAAACAAATAATTCCTCTGTAATAATAAATTCTTCTGTAATAACAGATTCTAATAATAAATTCCTTCGCAATAATAATATATTCTGTACAGAAATAATAGCAGATTTAAATAAATAATTAAGATAATTTAAAATTTTAATAAATAATTAACGAGTTAAATAAAAGCCACCTTTCTTATCCAATACTTTTTTTCACTTTTAATCTGTTAGCATTTTATTTTTAAGAGTTAGTAATGCCATTTTGAAAAGAAAATTAAACACTAAATTTATATATATTTTATAACTTTTTTACAGTAAATTAACTATAACTTTTTCTTAATAATCGGCAATCATCTGGTAGCAGGAAAATTTAATGGCAATAAAAATTGTTTTAATTTAATTAAGAAATTCATAAGATATTTTCTTAAATCTAGGCTGTACTTTTTTTCCACATTGACTATGCTAACATTTATTTTTAAGAGTTAATAATGTTATTTTGAAAAGTAAATTAAACACTAAATTTTATATTGCCTAACTATTTTTACGGCAAATCAACTACTGGCGCCAGTCTCTATAATCAGACATCATCTGGTAGCAGGAAAACTAAATGGCAACAAAAACTGTTTTAAAGGAATTAAGAAATTCATATGATGCTTTCTTAAATCTAGGTTACAAAGTTTTGGAACGAATTAAAAAGTACAAAAACGAGAAAAAAAAAACTAAACTTCTAAAATGTTATATTTTTTTAAACTATACTGGATCATGCACACATACAATTATGCATAAAATCTGTACATGAATTTGCTCATTTTATGGGCCTCATATTGCATGTTTGTAATTCACTAAGAATTTCAGTTCGAAAGAAAACGACCCAATTGAATTCTTTAGATAACAAGTCAGTAGCTACTTGTTCTACATGACCCACCCTGACCCCCTACCTCTCCAGTGAGCAGCCATTCCGAATGCCGATTTCAGAAAGTAGGTTATCTGAATGGAAACGACACGGACAATAGGTCCACAGTCTTGGTGGAAGGCGGATCGACAAATGGTTTAACATCGTGCCTAAGTAATAGTTCCCGGGTCTCCAAGGAAAACGTGATTAAATATGAGGGAATAGCTTTTTCATGAGCCTGGTGATTGTGCCCACTCTTAAAAAACAATTTGGTTGACGATGTCATGTTAATGGCATTCTCTGCCGCGGATTGGCTGGCTGCCATCACACAATTCAAGGGTGACTGATAACAGTATAAGTGCATTCTCTTCTATGTGCCTTGGCAGGAATTTTGGCGTAATGGGTTTGAAACAGTGGAAATTTCATTTTAAGTGGGGTTGGGTTTTGAAACAAATTGAAAGTACCTTTTTTTTTCTGAAAGGGATCAGGGGCAATTGTTTTTCTTCCTTTTTTCATGCGTTTGAAAAATTTTTAGTTGCATAAATTAGATTACTAATTTAATATTTTTTAACAAATATACCGCATCGAGCTCTAAGTAATGTTGTAAACGCATTAAACAAAGCGTTTTCATTCATTAAGAACTTAAAGATCACAAAAATTAATAAAAAAAGCCATATTGATTGTGAGACTTAAAAAAAAAATAATTTTACTATTCTGCAAAATTTCCTTTTATTTATTATTTTTTACACTTTTATTATGCTGAATCATCGTACCTTTGAAGGAAATAGCTTTTAGAACATCTAACCACTGTGGAAGAATAATATTTTACCAAATAAAAATTTAAAAAATTATATACTAAAATTTTTATATTTTAAGAGAATTAATGATTATTTTTTTCAAAATTTTGCGGAAATACGATTACATATTTTTTTATTCGTCATCTTTTTCAATCAATAAAATATTGATAATGGCGGGAAACACATATACAATGAATTAATATTGTTTTAAATTACTTTATAAAAACTAAATTTAGAGTAAAGTTTTATAAATACTGAGTAAAATTTTATAAATAATGAGTAAAACAGTAAGTATATTTTTGATTTATCTGACTTTAAACAGAAAAGAAGGTTTTTCTGGTCGAGCTGTAAGGTTAAAAACTCGACAAACAATGCTGAATTGAAAAGTGGTTCGGACATGATAAATTCGTAGGATCAGAAAGCCCATTCCTTCAAGCTCAAAAAAAAAAATTTACGCAAATGAATTCGAATTGGGGGTATTCAAATTAGGGCTGGAAAATATGGATGGTGTATAGCATGTATGACAATGCTGCTACGTATTTGCCGTTCTAATGACGAATAAGTCTGCATTTATGATAACACTTTTTAACTGCCATGGTGTGAATTTTAATTTATAATATATTATATAATAATTATTTCATAATCTTCGATAGCAAGGAGCATATTCAGTTATATGGATGCACATGCCTGAAATATTATCAGTGAGGAAAGAACATCAAGAAATGACGGAAATGAATTATCACGAACGCTCACTCCATTAGTTAACTTTCATTCATCGTATCACTCTTTGGACCTGAGGATTACAAAAATGATGCATTGATAATCTCCACACTCTTGCAGTACAAGTACCCTGCACAGTCCATCTTTTCAATGCAGTAATTACTTTCCTTTTCCACGCCTTGATAAATGTTCGGAATTTCCAGCGGTGGGCCGATAATTGGAAAAATTTTCCACTTCGAATTTTAAACCCATGACAGCATGATGGAATGCCCTTCCCCTCTATTTCACCATGAACCTATCCTCCACATCTTGGTGCTGACATGAAGTTATGATCGAAACAGGTTTTGCTTCTGGAAAACATGAAGAATTTCGCAAGTTTTTCACACACCCTACCCCCATCCATGCACAGAAATGATTCACTTTGATTGAAAACCATAATGCGAAGAAGGTCAGATATATGCTAGAGCAAGAATCGCCATATTTCGGAAAATAAACAAGCAAAAGAGATTCACTATATATTGTGGAATTTCACTTTCATTCACATGCTGCGAAATTCATTTTGCAAAAAAATAACTAGAACTCATACCATGCACATAACAAAAGTAATAATCAGAAATATTTTCTCGGAGTAGAAGTAATATACGTTTCTGGAGAAATTGTTGAATGGTTTTTGGAAGATTTATTTCTACCTCCAAGGTTTTTTTCCACAACTGATAGTAATTTCTCATAGTATGATAGAAATGGAAAATAGTAAAAAATTAATAAAATTTAAAAAATTAAAGTATTACTTATATATAATATTACTTGTTATTGCTTTTTAAAATTAATGTTATTTTTTAAGTAATTTTTAATGAAATTAATTTTCATAAATATGAGCATTCATTTTATGAAAAGATTTTTAAAGATAATGGTATCAAAATAAAAGTATATATAATTTGATAACATTTGTTATTTTTTATTATTAAAATTATTTTCGTAATTTTTTATCGAAATTAATTTTTAATATTCTAATTCTAATAATTATTAATAAATTATTTTTTTTAATATTCTAATTCTAATAATTATTAATAAATTATTTTTTTTTAATATTCTAATTCTAATAATTATTAATAAATTATTTTTTTTAATATTCTAATTTTAAAAATTGTTAATATATTATTTATTTATTATTCTAATTCTAAAAATTATTAATAAATTATTTTTTTAATATTCTAATTCTAACAACACTTAATCATGAGTGCGTTTGCAATGGATCTCAAAATATTTTTAAAAGGAAAGGTTTAGACACAAAATAAATTTAAAAAAAATATTTTTAATTTACATTTGTTTTTTTTTTTTTTTTTTTTACTTATGGATTTTCAGAATGATTAATTGAAAAAACACTGACTGAATCAAATTTATAAAAATTATAATTTAAAGAAAATTGTATTTGTAAAACACTTTTATCAATTTTTTTTTAAATATCTAATGGATACACTCAAATATTCTTTTAATGCATTCTTTTGTTTCACATGACTTTTTCAAGATTTCTATTCAAACAAAATTATTATTCTTTTAAAGATATAACTTTATAAATGCATGTAATAAATTATTCTATATTGCTACTGTTATTTATATTATTATTAACTACATTATTTTGCTTTTTATCTAAAGCGAACTGACTTTTATATATATGTAGTCACTTATATTTATATATAACAGGATTTTTCTGCACCTCAATTGATATAAGCCACAACAAAATTAGATTTAGTTTAATTAGACTAAAGTGTGCACAAAATACCGTAGACTGTCAAACCAGATTCGAACCTAAAGTTTAACTTGGATCACGAACGAACAACTAACAAACACATCTATGCTACCGTCGTATACGAGCCTGAAACCTGTGGTAACAAAGGCCAGAGCGCTGTCAAATGGCCATCAGGTCACAAAAAAAAAAAAATAGGAAGTACTTTATATTACTAAAATTCTTGAAGTAAATTCCAAATTTCAAAGTCTTTTTTTTTTTTTATTATTATTTTTTTTTATTTTTCATATGTATATTTCTATTTTTAAAAACATTTCTTTAAGATTTTATTGAAAACAAGTAATATATATATATAAAAAATTAATCAATTCCTACTTTTTTTTTCACTATATTGCAGAAAGTTCTTTATAAATAATTTGCATTCATTTTTTTTAGTTTATCTGGCGCCATCTATTGGTAGATACATGCAACTTAAATCTAAAAAAATAAAATTAATTAATTTAATTTAATGAATGAATTAATATTTGAAAAACTGTATTAAAATCCAAGTGTCATCCACTACAAGTTAAAAAAACGTATTTGAACTTGAGTGGATGAATAAAAAGTAGTTTATTAAAGATTGAAAATTTGAACGAGATATATATAGGGAGTGTGTGAGGCTAATAGAAGGAAAATAAAACAATTTCAATATGTTCTTGAATTTATTTTATTTCGTTTCAAAAACAAAAATGCTTTAGTTTAGCTCCGAACATGAAGGGAACAATGAAGAGAATATTCAATATCAATGCGTAAATTAGAAATATTACCCCAGAAAAAATAATAATAAATTATTCATTTGATTTCATATCTAACTGATTGTATACTGTATTTTGTAGTTTTAAATTACCTTAAATAAGCTAACTCAGATATAGAATGTTCGCTTTTTTAAAAAAATATCTGCGGAAAAACTGCAGTTAATTGTAAAATAAAAAAATTTAAATATGTTAATGAATTTATTTTATTTTATTTTGCTTCGTTTCGAAAACAAAAAATGCATTCGTTTTGAGTAGAACATGAAAGAATTAGTTCCAAAATACAAACAAAATAATGTTATGTAAATCATTTTTATAATTCAGCTGAAAAAAACCCTTTAAAATGTTATTTACATATTTAGTTCCACAATGATTATCTGCCACTAATATTAAGGTCATAGGTTAATTAAATATCAAAAGAATGCGATGCTTTCATAATACATTGAACACACGATCACAGGACCATAAAAAGTTTCTGGCACGCTGGCAAAAAAAAGTAAACTAACAAAAGACTGGAAATGAATATCATCTGCATAAATTTTGACCCAATCATGTTCGAGCTGCTGCATGGATTGTTTACAAAAGCAAAGCAAAAAGAAAACAAAACGCGAGAAGTGCGTTAATAAACAAAGTCAGTAAAGGAAAAAAAAAACATTGTTTGATCATAAAAACATCGTCAAATAGTTCTACTGGAAACTTTAAAGTTGCCATTTACATAAAACTGTGCTTTGACGTCGTTTAAAACTGCCGCAATAAATGCCTTAAGGCAGTTATTTAATGAGAGAGAACCGAGCATTGTCAAAGGCGTGTGTTTGTGTGTGATGAACAAGGCGCATACACATACACTCCAAAGGACTTCTGTCATTTTATATTAAAGTGAATGACAAGTTTTTTCTTTTTTTTTTTTTTTTTTTTTTGTTTAAAGTAGACGTTGTTTTTTAAAAAATTGCGAATTCGAAGCTGTGATTTCATGCAAATGGCTGGAAGGAAGAGTAAAAAAAAATATTTAATTGTTATTTTTTAAATATAAGTTTGAACAAATATTATTAGAAAACAGTTTTCTTTTTTATTTCATAACAAGCATTGATTTATTTGCCTAAATCCAACATTATCTCATTTTAATAATAATAAGTGATATTTTTTTTTTTCGTTGATAATCCACAAAAGAACGATAAAAAATATGTTAAAATGTCAAGGCTAAATAATACGTTTAAAATGTCATGGCTAAATAAATAATCTTTTCACTGTATATAAAAGTTTAATTAAAAAAATTATTTTACATAGATTCAGTAAACACTATTATATAACAATACGTTATTATTATAATAATATTTTTTTTTTTACTTATTTATATATATAGGGACTTTTAAATATATATTGGTATTTTTTAGATATTCAACTCAGGTTTGCCAAATAAGTCGTCATAATAACAAATGTATGAAGTTTACTCATATTATAATATGGCACGGCGTTTAATTATATTATTTATATCAATCGGAAGAATATCACTTTTAGATAAACTTAATAAAAAATTTAGATTAATGAGAAACTCCCAATTAGATATGAATTTTCAAAAAAAGACTTCCTTACGAAACATAACTTTTTTTTTTTTTTTTGCATATGTACTATAGAATATATGCAATCTCCATTATTTAAAAAATTGATAAATTAATAATATTTTACATAAGATAACAGTTAAATACAACTATTATTATTGTTATTATTATTTTGCTTTATAAAGTTTTGAAATTATTGCAGAAGTGATTACTTTTTGAATTTTCAGTACTTTTCTGTTATTATTTACAATATCAAAAAATAGGTTTTTAACAAAAATAAGAAAAACAGCAGTACCCTAGTGTTTTATTAATTTTTTTCCACCAAAGTTATTCTTTTTATAATGTAAACATTGTTCACTAATAGCGAATTTCATACAAATACAATATGGTTAATATTTGACACAAATTCTTAAATATTCCTATTAATAATATCCCTGACATATTTCTACTCATTATCAGGAACCCTCAAACTAAACCATTGTTTACAATGCTGTGCTAAACTAATGTTTGAAGTTGACTCGAAGCTTGTTTAACTTAAGATAATAAGTAACAATTTTTGATTAATTAAACCACTATTTCTCGCTAAAAAGCGAACATTATTGTCGATGTTTTTAAACTGATATACGCTGTCCTTGAGTAAAAATGTTTAATCTTCTTGTGGAAACCAGACTAAATAAAGATAAAGCATAAATGTACAAACACCAGCTTCTGACGTAAGGATCTGTTCGCGTTCGACCAACTTTATTTAGAAGATCATAGATATTTAGATCAAAATTAGATGTTCTCTAGACGATTGACATTGTTAAGTGAACAACTCCCCATGTTCAATACACACAGGATTGCCTGAGATAAGGTACCAAATATTTGAATTCTCTCTAAAGAATCGCATTGATTTAAATGTTCTTTAACCTTTTAATAGATTCTTGTAAACAGTTTGTTAAACATAACTCAGAATTAATGCCACAAGTAAGGTCTCGGTTTTCCCAAAAGTGAATTGGCGTAAAAGTGGAATAAAAGGCAGGAGCCATTTGTGCATTTCTGTTTGGTTTTTGATAATAAGTATCATGCGTTATAGATGTTCGAAATGAGTTATATGCGTTCCAAACAAAGGTCTTTTGTTCCATTGCATTTAACGTTTGTTTAGAGGATCATTAATATTGTCGTGTTATTGAAAGAAACAATTATTAACAGTTTTGGATTTCTCTTCCTTTTTGGTTCACTTTCAAATATTTTCGCTTATATTGAGACTTTGAAATAGTTACAATAAACTCTATGTTCCGCGTCTCATTGTACAACATCATTGAAATGATTACGAGACTGACCGAAAACATCATTATCACTTTTAACAAGGGATGTTTAAAAAGAAATACTATGTTTTTTAGGGAAGTCCTTTGAGTACTTTTAACAAATTGAAGGTTTGTTATTGATCTAAATTTTTCTATTCCTTTTATTAGTTCACATTCTCCCTATATATATATGTCTTGTTCGAATTTTCAATCGTTAATAAAATACTTTTTATTTATCCAATCAAGTACAAATACATTTTTTGTAGTTAATGACACTTGATGTTAATAGTGTTCGTTCATTAATTAATTCTTTTAATTAAATTTAATTATTTAATTTTAGATTTAAGTTGTAATCCAGGTATAAGAGGAAAATTTCTTTATTTGTAAAGGGTTTTTCCGCAATAGAGAGAAAAAAAGTAGGAATTGACTTTAAACTTATTTTTTTATATTATTAATTAGCAGTTGTCTCAATTTTTGATTAGGTTTATTTAAAAATGCTGTTCCTTTGAATGATAAAAATAATACATTTAAAGTCGTGCTATACAAATTTATTATAATATGAGTAATATTCATACTTCAAGCGTTCGGTGTAGCCAACTGTTATCAAAACTTTTAATTATGTCTTGAAGCATCTATGATCTGCGTCTCATTGTAAAACATAATTGAAATGCTTATAAGATTGAAAAACTCATAATTGCTATTAATAGGCAGACGGTTTTTGCCCACCATGGGGCTGTTACGCCAATGATGATGATGTAAATTATTCTCTGAGAATGGTGGAATCAGAAATGTGTGATCTATTATGAATTGCAGAAACCGTCTGAAATCATAACTAGCGTTGTCTACCGACGACAGCTAATGTGTTTGAAGCGAGCTATAGAGCGTTAACGATAGGGATGTTATATTGTTGTGCTGAAAAATATTGTTGGTATTACTGGATTTTCAGCTCTCTGCAAATAAATTATGTACATTAAATTCTGTTTGTTTATTAATCAATTATATTCTGTCACGCATTTGCTTAATAGCCATATTATTATAAACAATCAAGGGGAATTTTACATGACTTGATTTATACTATATAAAACAAGATAAACAATCAAATTGTTTTTATTCCGTTCCATACATAGCCGAAACTAAAAAGAAAGTTATTTTGTCAGATGTGTGTTTGATTTGGATCCAGTCACCCAGCCAGCAGAAATAACATGGCTTGTAATATCCTGAAATTATATATTGCTTGGTTGCCATAATTAATTTGTTTTACACTAAGGGTTTCTATAGGTATTTATTTAATAATTCCTTTTGAGTTTCTCTGATTTCCTGGACAAATTGATGCAAACCCTGATTTATGTAAACATTTCTGTGTTCTTTTTTGATATGCCAATGCAGTTCAACTTGAAATTACTTTATTTAGGAAGCATTTTATATTTAATGAACTTGTATAAGAAGATCAAAATGCTATATCGAAGTGAATAAAACTTATCTATTTGACAAAATTCTTTGTTTTAATGTTTAGTGATAACGACTCCAACAGGATCAAGCAAATAATTTATTTTTAAAGAAGAGGAAAGCATTATAAATTTTTCCTATTTCTTTTTATTCGTTTACAATATACTAGCGGAAATTATTCAGAATTACCAGTTACGAAAATAAAGTTACCAGAAAAAAATTCCAAATTCTAGGTTTGGATTTTAAATAATTAAAAATTTAAATAAATAATTAACGATTTAAATAAAAATATCTATCTTATTCAAGAATTTCCAATACTTTTTCACTTTTAATCTGCCAGCATTTTATTTTTAAGAATTATGTTAATGTTAAGTTAATGTTTTTGTTAAGTTTATGTTAATTTGAGAAGCAAATTTATATACTAATTGGTATTTTTTCTAACTTTTTTTTACAGTAAATTAACTACTGGCGCCAATTCTTTTTTTTACCTCACCGTTATCTAGCGGCACGAAAGTTAATCGCAATAAAAACAATTTTATTTTAATAAAGAAATTCATAAGATATTTTCTTCAATCTAGGCTACGAAGATTTTGAACGACTTAAATAGTTCGGAAAAAAAAAAAAAACTTTAGTTTAAAAACTATAAATTTTTAGAAGTTTTCTGGATCATACATACAATTTTTATGTATGTAATTTGTACATGAAGTTGCTTATTTTGTGAACCCAATATTGCATGTTCGCAATCTACTAAGAATTTTAGTCCGAAATAAAAACCATAGATTTCTTCAGACAACAAGTCAGTAGCTACTTGTTCTACATGACCTACCCTCACCCCCTCTCTCCAGCGAGCAGCCATTCCGAAGGTCGATTTCAGAAAGTAGGTTATCTGAATGGAAACGACACCGACAATAGGGCCGCAGTCTTGGTGGAAGGAGAATCGACAAATGGTTTAACATCGTGTCCTAAGTAATAGTTCCCGGGTCTCCAAGGAAAACGTGATTAAGTATGAGGGAATAGCTTTCTCATGAGCCTGCTGATTGTACCCACTCTTTAAAAAACAATTTGGTTGACGATGCCATGTTAATGCATGCATTCTCTGCCGTGGATTGGCTGGCTGCCATCACAAATTCAAAGGCGACTGATAACAGTATAAGTGCATTCGCTTTTCAATGCCTTGGCAGGAATTTTGGCGTAATGGGTTTGAAACAGTGGAAATTTAGTTTTAAGTAGGGTTGGTTTTGGGGAACAAATTGAAAGTACCTTTTTTTTTTCTTGA
Source organism: Caerostris extrusa (assembly GCA_021605095.1). Taxonomy (NCBI): domain Eukaryota; kingdom Metazoa; phylum Arthropoda; class Arachnida; order Araneae; family Araneidae; genus Caerostris; species Caerostris extrusa. The sequence continues at coordinate 35,035 of BPLR01017608.1, read as the reverse complement.
AAGGGGTCAGGGGTAGTGAGGTAATTGTTTTTCTTCAATTTTCTTGCTTTCGCAAACTTCTTAGATGCACAAATTAGATTATTAATTTAATATTTTCTGATATTGCAACGAGTTCCAAGTATTGTTGTAAATGTATTAAACTAAGCATTTTTATTCATTAAGAACATAAAGATGACAAAATTAATGAAAAAGCTGGTTATGATTCTGAAGAATTAAAATAAAAATAATTTTGCTATTCTGAGAAAATTTCCTTTCATTTGTTTATTTTTATATAATTTTGTTATGCTCAGTAGCTTTAACTAAAATAACTTTTAGAATATCTAACCACTATGGAAAAAAAAATATTTTACCAAATAAAAAGTCAAAAATTATCATAGACAAAAATATTATATTTTAAGAGAATTAATGGTTATTTTTTTTCAAAATTTTGCAGTAATACGATTAAATATTTTTTAATTCGTCGTCTTTTTTAATCAATAAAATATTGATAATGGCGTAAAACAGCACATATTTAATTTAATATTGTTTTAAATTGCTGGATAAAAACTAAATGAGTAAAATTTTACACATAAGGAGTAAAGCAGTAAGTATCTTCTTGATTTATGTGATTTTAAGCAGAAAAGCCTGTTTGGTTTCTCAGTCAACGTCTACGGTCATTCTGTGCTCACTTTAAGATAATTAGCCCGCAACTGCAGTTTAACGTGGATTCCAAACCACTGACAAACATCCCAGATTCGAGCTTGAAGCTTGTAGTATCAAAGGCCAGAACGCTACCCAATTGGCCATCAGGCCGCCCAGAAAAAGGAGTATAGCTGTCAATTTCACTCTTGCTCAATTCAAAGAACCTTTTGAATTTAATACAAGTAAATATATTGTAATTACTTAAATAAATGTCATATATTTTGAAATTGCATTCTTTTTTGGATGATAAGGTATTTTACATTTTTAATTGATAAGTTTGGAATTTGCTAATTGGTTGAGCATTCGGACTTTTGAGCAGGAAAGCTTGATTTAAAACTGGACAAACATTGCTGAATTGAAAAGTGACACAGGCATGGTAAATTCGTAGGATAGGAAAGCCCATTCTATAAGCTCGAAAGAAGTTAAGAATTTACTCAAATGAATTCGAATTGGGGGTATTCTAATTAGTGCTGGAAAATGTGGACGATCCATAACATGGATGACAATGCTGTTTAAATGAAAACAATGCTCGATCAAAAACTATGATGTATACCAAGGAGGATAATGCTGCTACATTGCAAACTATTCTGAATCGAAAAGTACTATGATGAATAGTATGGATGAATAAAATGATGCTATGATACAAACAATGCTGAATTGAAAAGTGATACCAGCATGATAAATCCGTATGACCATAAAGCCCATCATATACGCTTGAGAAAGAAGTTAAGAGCGTAACGCAAATGAATTCAATTGGGGTTATTCAAATGAGGGCTGGAAAATGTGGATTATGCATAGCATGGGCTACAATGCTACTATGATACAAACAATGCTGAATAGAAAAGTATGATGTATTGCATGGCTGACAATGCTGCTATAATACAAATATTGCTGAATCGAAAATTAATAAGGGCATGGTAAATCCGTATGGAAGTAAAGGCCATCTTATATGTTCAGGAAAGAAGTTAAGAATTTACTCAAATGAATTCGAATTGGGGTATTCAAATTACGGCTGGAAAATATGGATGATGTATAGCATGGATGACAACGCTGCTACTTATATGCTGTTCTAATGACGAATAATCCTGCAAGACTTTTTAAATATCATGGTGTGAATTTCAATTTGAATGTTACATAACAATTTAAGTGATTTCATAATTGCTGGATAACAAGTAGTATTTGCAATTATAATGATTCACGTACTGAAATACTATCAGCAAAATAAAAACATCACGAAATGACGGGAATAAATTATCACGAACTCTTACTCCATTAGTTAACTTACACTCATCGTATCACTCTTTGGACCAGAGAAACACAAAAATGATGCATTGATAATCTCCGTACTCCTGCAGTACAAGTACCATATACAGTCCATCTTTTCAATGCAGTAATTACTTTTCTTTTCGACGCCTTTGCTTTCGACCTTGATAAATGTTCGGAATTTCCAGCGGTTGCCCGATAATTGGAAAATTTTTCAACTTCGAATTTTAAACCCATGACAGCATGATGGAATGCCCTTCCCTCTGTTTCACCATGAACCCATCCTCCACATCTTGGTGGTGACAGGAAGTTATGATCGAAACAGGTTTTGCTTCTGGGAAAGAGGGAAAACTTCGCAAGTTTTCCACACACCCTCCCCCTCCCTGCACAGAAATGATTCACTTTGATTGAAAATCCTAATGCGAAGGAAGACCAGATATATAGGGCAGGAATCGCTATATTTCGGAAAATAAACAAGGCAAAAGAAAATTCACTATGAGTTGTGGAATTTCTCTTTCATTCACACATTTCCCAAATTCATTTTTGCAAAAAAATAACTAGCACTCATACCATGAATATAACAAAGAAATAATCAGAAATGTTTCTCAGGTAGAAGTAATATACGTTTTCGGAGAAATTGTTGATTGGTTTTTGAAAGATTTATTTCTATATCAAAGGGTTTTTCTTAACTGATAATAATTTTTCATACTGTGATAGAACTGGAAAGTAGTAACAAAATTAATAAAATTAAAAAAAAAAAAAAAAAAAATTGTTTTACTTTTAAAATGATAATAGTACTTTTAAATTGCAAATTATGATCATATTTAAGTATTTTAAATCTTTTCAATTAAGTTAATTTTTATAAATATGATAATTACTTTTATGAAAAATTTTTATATATGAAAGGATAAAAATAAAAAAGTAAAAAAAAAATTATATACAAAAGGATGAAAATAAAAAAAAGATTAAGAAATGAAAAGATTTAAAAAAAATAATAATAATAAAATAAAAATATTTTTATATATAAAAGGATAAAAATAAAAAGTAGGTATATTTTGTTTAACATTTGTATTTTTTTATATTATAATTATTTTAATAATTTATTATTTTTTGAATTTTTTTTTACCATTAATGCGTTTGCTATGGATCGCGAGATAATTTTAAAAAGAAAGTATTCAGTATAAAACAATTTTTAAAAAATGTTTTGATTAATTTTTTTTTTACTTTTAAATTTTGGGATTAATTAAAAAAAAAAACATGGAGAAAAAGAAATTTAAAAATTGTAATTATTAGGAAATTGCATTAGTAAAACACTGTATTAGTTAGACAAAAGTAATCATAATTTCCTATCATTTTTTAATATCATCAACGAACTTTAATGAATGTACCAAAATATTCTTTATTCTCTGTTGCAAATTTTTTTTTTTTTTTTTCAAATTTTTATACAAACAAAATTATTATTCGTTTAAAGAGATAACTCTATAAATGCCTGTAATATACAATAATATTACTACTGTTATTTTATATTATTATTCACTACATTATTTTTCTTTTTTATATCTAATATGACCTGAATTTTTTTATGTAATCACTTATACCATATCGATAGGCATTTTTGTGTACATGAATTAATATAAGCCGCAACCATAGTAAATTATTTTTTTTTACTAAAATTCTTGAAATAAATTCAAATTTTCAAACCTTTTTCTTTAATTTTCATATGTGTTTCACTACTTTTAAGATTTACTTAAAAACACATCTTTTAAAACAACGATAGATCTGTTTGAGATATTAGCAAAAAATCTTATAAAACTCCAAAGAACTAAAATTCTACATTCTTTTGGTTGATTATCTCAATCACGTAAAGTTTTAATTAAAAAATAAACAAACATCTATCAGACATTCTTTTCAGACCATAATAAACATATTAATATAAGATATAAAAAACGATACATATCAATTTAATGGAATAACCTTTAAAAAAACATGTTAATACAAAAAAAATCAATCTCCTTGAGATATTAGTAAAAATGTAAAGACTGCATTTCTTCACTCTTTTTGTTCGCTTATCTCAATTCCATAACGAGAATAATTAAAACACATTAAAACAGTAAAAAGTCTATCAGATATTCATCTTACTGTAATAAACATATTAATATAAGGTATACGAAACCATACATATTAATTGAACAAAATAATATTTAAAAAAACATTAATATATTAAAGCATAAGATATTCGAAAAAATCTTACAACTGCAAAGAACTAAAATTCTTCACTCTTTCTGGTTGCTTATCTCAATCGAATAAAGAGATTAAATAAAACAAATTTAAACGTAAGCATTTACCAGACATTCTTTTCTGACGGCATTCAATATATTAATATAAGCATACAAAAACAATACACATCAATTGAACAAAAATAACCTTTAAAAAAGCACTTTGATGTAAAAAAATATCTCTGTAAAATATTAGCGAAAATCTTAAAACTGCAAACGAACTAAAATTATGTTCTTTTTTTTTTTTGCTTATCTCCATCCCATAACGAGAATAATTAAAACAAATGTTTTATCATTTAATTTTTTAAACCAACTTTTATCTATTTGTTAGGAAAACAGTTTGCTTTTAAAAGCTAATAAAAAACAAAAACAGAGCCAAATAGTATTGTTCTTTACGATTTAACTTAATGCAAGTCTTAATTACACAAATATACATATTTAGTTAGTACCTCACCATTTTACAATGGATTTCTTTTTATTTGCATCCCTTAAAAACAATAAATTCAAAGCGACACCTTTCGCAATAAATTCTGAAAGAGAGTATAATTCTTGAGCAAAGAATAACGCATTGTAATCTTCCTATTACCTTTAATGAAGGAAATTAGACAAGAATGCAGTCGGTTTTAAAACTGGCCAAAGTGTATTATCACCCCCTTCTCAACTATTTCGTAGGAATGGGCTGTAATTAACTAAATTTTTTTTTTTTACCAAGCTTGCAGTTAGCAGTTAGGGAGCAGCACACTTGTAGCAAAACAGGTTTGTTATGAAAAACACAATCGCTCTGCCAGTAATTGCTCCTACTTTTATTTATTTATTTATTTTTTTGGGGGGGAGGGGGTTTCAAAAAAAATTGTGAAAGGAACGTTAAGTCGCTAATGAGAAAATTACTAATTAACGAAGAAAATGTGAGAAGGTGATCCAAATTTTAAAAATGCCTCGAGGATAGTTAAGATCCTTGGAATTTTTAGACATCACCACCCCTGCCCCACCCCTTCGTCCCACGGACATTATGGGAATGAAAATTGCCTGTCCGAAATTAAAAGTTTGCGTTGGGAAAACTTTTCGCAGTGCGCTGTTTGACTTTCAGTGAATTATTAAATTAGATTCGGAATATATTTTTTGCGTGCTCTGTTTGCTTAAAAGTAAGAGATGTATAATGCATTCATGATCGTAAAAATTGTCCCCTTTTAACACATTTTTAAGTGGTAATTTTTGAACGTCTAAACGAGCAAATAATGTTTTATAAATCGTTTGTTAGTAAATAAAAGTTTTTATTTGTTTTTAAAAAATTTTTACAACAATGATCGATGTTTTTGAGAAATTAGTAAAAATCTCAAAAGTGCAAGAGAACTAAAATTCTTCATTTTTTTTGTTACTTATCTCAATTCAATAACGAAAGTAATTAAATAAATTTAAACCGGAAACATATCACACATTCATTTTGACCGTAATCAACATATTTATATATATATAAAAACGTACATATCAATTTCATAAAATAACTATTAACAATGCACATTGATTAAAAAAAATTGATTTCTTTGAATTATTAACAAACTTTTTGAATCTGCAATTCCTCATTCTTTTTTTTATTGCTTATCTCAGTTCGCAATTAATACAAATCTAAACTGCAAGCATCTATCACACATTGTTTTCTGACCATAATCAGCATATTAATGTAAGGTATAAAAATATGCATATTAATTTAATAAAATAACATTTAAAAAGCACGTTGATTAAAAAAATCGATCTCTTTGAGATGTTGGCCAAAAATCTTACTACTGCAAAAAACTAAAATTATTCATTCTTTTTTATTGCTTATCTCAATCCCATAAGAAAATAATTAAAACAAATTTAAACCATCAATATCTATCAAACATTCTTTTCTGACCGTAATCAAATATTAATGTAAGGTATAAAAAATGATACCATTAATTTAATAAAATCACCTTCAAAAAAAAAACGTTGATAAAAAAACAAAGCAAATGAATAGATTTATGCAGTTTTCTTAAAGACAACTAGTTTTGTTTTTAGTAGCTAATAAAAAACAAAACGTCAAGCTGCGAAGTGATTCTTCATTGCGACTTAACTTAATGCAAATCTTAATTACACAAATATACATATTTAGTGAGTACCTCACCATTTTACAGTGGATTTCTTTTATTTGCTTCCCTTAAAAACAATAAATTCAACGCGACAACATTTTGCATTGAAAAATCCATTAAATTCCGAAAAGAGAGTATAATTCCCGTATAAAGAATAATGCATTGTAATCTTCTTATTACCTTTAATGAAGGAAATTAGACAGAATGCATTCGGTTTTAAAACTAGCCCAAAGTGGATTATCACCCCCCTTCTCAGCTTATTTCTTCGGAATGGGTTGTAATTAACTATTTTTTTCACCAGGCTTACAGTGAGCAGCTAGAAGCAGCACACTTGGAGCAAAACAGGGTTGTTATGAAAAACTCAATCGCTCTGCTAGTAATTGCTGCCCCCTTTTATTTTATTTTATTTTATTTTATTTTTTTTTGGTTTTTTCAAAAAATTTGTGAAAGAAACGTTAAGTCGCTAATAAGAAAATTACTAATTAAGGAAGAAAATGTGAGAAGGTGACCCAAATTTTAAAAATGCCTCGAGGATAGTTAAGATCCTTGGAATCTTTATCCACCCCCCCCATCCTCCTCCGTCCCACGGAACATTATGGGAACGAAAATTGCCTGTCCGAAATTAAAAGTTTATGTTGGGAAAACTTTTTGCAGTGTGCTTTTGACTTTCAATGAATTATTAAATTAGATTCGTAATATATTTTGCATGCCTTTCTTTGTTTAAAAGTAAGACATGTAGAGTAAATTCAGGATAGAAAAAATTGTTCGCTTTTGACACATTTTAAGTGGCAATTTTTGAACATCTGAACGAGAAAATAATGTTTGTAAATCGTTTGTTAGTAAATAATAATTTTCATTTGTTTTTATAAAACAGTGTATGAGTTGTAAGTGATCATCTTTGAATATATTAATATTTTAATCTTTAAATATTGTAATCTTTTAATCTATTAGTATTGTTTGTTACTTTAAATTTTTTTCTAATAAAAGTATACAAAAATCTTATTAAATTAAAATATTACTTTTCAATGTAAATTCTTCAAGGCTCATTTAAAAGATTTTCCGGAATCGTCTGTTTTCATTCTGAATCTACATTATATCTAAATGAATGAAATCAGACGATAATTTATATATAATTTAAAAGTAAAGAATAAAAAAAAAACTTTAAAAAAACACTTGATTAAAAAGAATCGAACTCTTTGAGATCTTAAAACTGCAAGATAACTAAATTTTTCTTTTTCCTTCATTGCTTATCTCAATGCCATAACGAGAGTAAGTAAAACAAATTTAAACCGTGAACCTCTATTAGACATTCTTTTCTGACCGTAATCAGCATATTAATGTAAGGTATGAAAAACAATACGCATTATTTTAATAATGTAACCTTTAATAATTACGTTGATTAAAAAACAAAGTAAATAAATAGATTTATGTAGTTTTTAAAAGGTAATTATTTGTTAAAAAAAACAGTTTTGTTCTTAGCAGCTAATAAAAAACAAAAACGTCGAGCCAAGTAGTATTGTTCATAACGACTTAATTTAATGCAAGTCGTAATTACACAAATATACATATTTAGTGAGTACCACACCCTTTTACAATAGATTTCTTTTATTTGCATCCCTTAAAAGCAATAAATCCAATGCCACAAACTTTCATTGAAAAATCCATTAAATTCGAAAGAGAGTATAATTCCTGGGCAAAGAATAACGCATTGTAATCTTCCTGTTACCTTTAATGAAGGAAATTAGACAAGAATGCAGTCGGTTTTAAAACAGGCCAAAGTGGATTATCACCCCCTTCTCAGCTTATTTCGTTGGAATGGGCTGTAATTAACTATTTTTTTCACCAAACTCGCAATTAACTGCTAGAAACAGCACACTTGGAGCAAAACAGGGTTGTTATGAAAAACTCAATCGCTATGCCAGTAATTGCTGTCCCCTTTAATTTATTTTTTTTGGGGGGTTTTCAAAAAAATTTGTGAAAGGAACGTTAGATCGCTAATGAAAAAATTACTAATTAAGGACGAAAATTTGAGATGGTGACCCAAATTTTAAAAAATGCCTCGAGGATAGTTAAGATCCTTGGAATTTGTAGCCACCATCCCTTCCTCCCCCTCTTTCGTCCACGGGACATTATGGGAACAAAAATTGCCTGTCCGAAATGAAAAGTTTGTGTTGGGAAAACGTTTCGCAGTGTGCTTTTGACTTTTATTGAATTATTATATTAGATTCGTAATATATTTTTGCATGCTTTTGTTAGTTTAAATGTTAGACATGTAAAATGAATTCATGATCGAAAAAAATTGTCCCCTTTGAAGACATTTTTAAGTGGCAAGTTTTGAATGTTTGAACGAACAAGTAATTATTTACTAACAAACGATTTATAAATATAATTTTTTATTGGCTTTTATGAACATTCTACGAGTTGTAAACGATCTTCTTTTAATATATTTTCTGTTCCTTTAAAAAATTTCTAATAAAAAAATTGTGTTTAATCATTAAACATTAAGGAAATTTAAAATTCTTTCCAATAAAAAAATTACGAAAAAATCCTAATTATATCTCTTCTATTTAAATTAAAACAATATTTCTTCAATGTAAAATTGTTCTTTTAAAAATTATTTAGGAATCATCTGTTTTATTAGATTTTAAAATCAAACTGATCTTAATAATATTAAATTAAACATTATGAATCTAATTACATCTAAATGAATGAAAGCAGACGATTCTTTATATATAATTTATTAGTAAAGAATAATTTGTGTTTGATTTATAAATACTCTACAAGTTTAACTGATAAATGATCGTCTATTAATATAATTTCTGTTCCTTTAAAAAATCTTTATAATAAAAATTATGAAAATATTGTAATTAGTTTTTTTTTTAATTCAATTAAAACATTACTTTTTTAATGTAAAATTGTTCTTTTAAAGTTCCTTCAGGAATCTTCAGTTTTTATTAAAAGTTATTTGTTTTTAATGAAACTCACCTTAAAATAAAATTAAGCTTCTGGGTCTACATTATATTTAAATGAATGAAAGCAGACGATTCTTTATATATATAATTTAAAAGTAAAGAATGGTATTTGTTGGATTTATAAATATTTTGCAAATTTAACTGGAAAATTTATCGTCTATTAATAAATTTTAAGTTCCTTTAAAAATATTTTCTAATAAAAAATTACGAAAAATTTATAATTAGTTCTTTTGTAATTAAATTAAAACAGTACTTTTTCAATGTAAAATTGCTCTTTTAAAAATCCTTCAAGAATTGTCAATTTATAATAGCATATTTTTTTTAATATAAAATTCGCGTTAAAATAAAATTAAGAATTTTGAATTTAGATTACAGTACATCTAAATGAATGAAAGCAGACGATTTTTTAACTAATCAGTTATTTATAAAATGTTTTTTATTTCTTTTATAAATATTTTTACAGTTAAACTATTATATAATATTTTTGAATATCTGTAAGTTATTATATATGTTATTATTATCTATATACTATATTTTAATATCTTTTCTGTCTTTTAATATCTTTTACTGCTCATTTTAGAATTTTGTTTTAATAAAACAAATTATCAACAAATTAGGATTCAAGATTTTTAAATAAATAAAAAAACTGTAATTTTAACGTTAAAGGAAACTTTAATTTAAATTTTGACGTTATGCTTCGCATTGTTATAAAAAGGCTTTAAATTGTAATAATATTTTTAAAAAAATGAATAAAAATATCAGTGTTTTGTAACTATGTATTTTTATAACAGTACCTTTTGTAAATACTTGATAAAAAAAATCAATACACGTTTTTCATGATTGCATTTTTTAATTCAAAAGTTGGGAAATAGAATAAGTTTTAAAAATAAAGGAATAAAAAATGAATGAAATTGTTACAACATCGAAATCATAAATCTATCATAAAAAGCTATTTTAGGGCTAGTTTAAATCAACAACAATAAAAAATAAATAAATAAAGCAAATATTACGTGTTTTTTCTTTATTTATGTCTTCATTAATTTTTACACTTTTTTTATCTGATGCAAATTATTAAATGCGATGATGAATATTCCAATCATTGTTTTATGCTAATACTAGATCAGGGGTGGTCAACCCAAATGATCTCGCGGACCACTTTGGAAATGCATCCTAACTAACTGGCCGTATATAAAATTATGTCCTTATATTAGATTTAGATCCACTATAGACATTGTTCGTAGTGAAAAATTGAAATGTAATGAATTATTATTTTTGCGTTTACTATTATTTTACATGTAAACATAGATAATATAATCATAATGATACTAAACGCACATTGTAAAGAAATATATAACACTAAAAATGAAATCATTAAAAAATATTTATTTTACTAGTGCCATATTTTTCTCCACTCTTTCACTTATCTTTTGCAAATCGATCTCATTTTGTGTATTTGTATATCGTAATTGGTGTTGTGTCTGATACGTTTGAGCGTGTTTTTGTATTTGTTCAATTTTATTTTCGAAAAAAAAATTGATTCGCAGGTATAAGTTGAGCCAAAATCGCTAACAACTTGGATTGATAGTCTGCTTTACTCTTCTATCAACAATCAACAGTGCGTATCTAGGGATGGTCACTAAGGTCACTTAAAAAGTGAAACGTAGAACATGCTATATCAAATGTTCCAAGAGGCAAGCGCCTCATGAGTTCACGGAATATAATTTAAATATTCTGCAAAATCATAACTGTAAACTAATAAATAAAACAGGCAATATCTGTCATGAATTCGCAAAGAATATTATTTTAAAATCAATCAAAAAATTTTAAATCAATTTTTATTATAATTTCGGCAATTAATTTTTGAATATATGGATGCACAAATAATGTATTTTTTAATACCTTGATTCCCACTACTTTGTCCATTATAAAATAAATATAGGTACTTTACGTATTAACGATACCTTGTCAACAGTTGCGCCAATAAAGAGCACACGCGCCAACCGCAGCTACAGATTTGGCGGTTTTTAAGTGGCGCCAATCTACACTTAAAATTTTTGTTCCAAATAATAAAATATATAAAACACTTCATTTAAAATCAAAACGCTTTCAAAATTCAAAAAACACTTTTCATCAATTTCCACAATGCAATCTGATCCACCTACTTTCTTTTTTGGTTTATTCTCCATATCAAGACACATAATACACGCATGTAATTGTTCCAATCTATAACAGTTTTATCCGATAAATCAAGTTGCTTTTCAGAAAATTTAATCGACGTCAACACGTCGCACCAGCAGTATATGAATCTCAAAGCTGTACAAAATGGAATTCTGCTTCCTTCAAACCAGTTGTCTTTTCTAAGACCCACACGATAAGCACACTGAATGAAATTGCATTTCCAAAACTTTCGTTTACCAAAATAAGTTTCATGTCATGTTAATTGGGACATTTTCGTTGTTTTGGTAAAATATTTCGCTACTGAAAAATAAAATTGCATCTTGTTCTGTTTCTGGCAAATCCCAAATAAGCATTTTCGTAGCACTACAAAATGGCGTCAAAACTCAGCAAATCTGCAGCTGTTAGATTGGCGCCACATAAAAAAAAAGCCAAATCTGTAGCTGTTAGATTGGCGACACTAAAAAACGCCAAGCCTGTCGCCAAGGTATCGTTAATACGTAAGTACCTAAATATATTTGTAAAGTCTGATAAATCTCACGACCACATGCGGCCCGCGGCTTGGCCATCCCAGTACTAGATATATTTCAGTAAATTAAAAGAAATTAAATTTTTCCAACACAATTAAATATTTAAACTTTGATTAGAGTTATCTTTAAAATCTCAAAAAATAACATACACATCGAATCATAATTTTTTAACTACATTTGAATAGAGTAACAGCATTTCCAATTTAATTTTTAACAAGCTCAGAAATCTGTATTATGATAAAATATGTAATACAATACAATCTGCATATAAGAAAATTAAAGTTAAAAAATTTCTACTGGCTAATAAAAAAATATCAAAATCCCTTTTAATTTAAAGAAAATGACTTTTTTTATTTAAAATATAAGTAAAAGGATTGGAAATCAATCCTAACTCTTTCTTAATCAAAATATTGAAATCGAATACTGCACTTAGAACTACATTCTATTTTGTTCCTTTTCAAATTTTCAATTTAAAATCAGCAAATACCACAGAAAAAAAAAAAAATTACAGAATCAAATCACTTTCCAAATGGATTTAACTACTTTTTAGTTCAGAGGTATGTTTTTGGTAGGAAAAAAAAATCTTTGGAAGTTTTTGAAAAAAAATTCAAATAATTAGTAATATAGTATGCAAAAGAAACATTTCCGATTATAATCAATACAGGCGATTAATAAATAAAAAAAATATTTTTTCTTTTATTAAATTCCAGTTATTCATCTTTTTAATAAATTATAATAAAATATAAAAATATAATTGATTATGGTGAGTAGATTCAGAAATATTTTTGTAAACTTAAGTAAGTCAGTTGAAATACTGATGCTTGTATACAAAAAAATGCAGTTAAATGTAAAATAAAATTATTTAAATATGTTCTTGAATTAATTTTATTTTACTTCGTTTCGTTCAAAACCAAATATGCATTAGTTTTTGCGCAGAACATGAAAAAGATTCCAAAATAAAAAGAATATATTGTTATGCAATTCATTTTTTATAACTCAGCTAAAAAAAAAAAAAACCGAAAAAATCTTGTTTATATTTTGTTCCACAATGATTCTCTGCCGCTAATATTAAGGTCATGGGTTAATTAAATATCAAAACAACATGTGATGCTCTCAGAATATATTGAACACACTGTCACAGGACCATAAAAAGTTTCGGTACGCTGGCAAAAAAGTAAACAAAACAAAAGACTGGAAATGAATATCATCTGCATAAATTTTGACCCAATCATGTTCGAGCTGCTGCATGGATTGTTTTCAAAAGCAAAGCAAAAAAGAAAACAATACGCGAGAAGAGTGCGTTAATAAGCAAAGCAGTGAAAAAAAAAAGGGAACAGTATTTTATCACAAAAACATCGTCAAATAGTTCTACCGAAAACTTTAAATTTGCCATTTACATAAAACTGTGATTTGACGTTTAAAACTGGGGGTACAATGAATGCCTTAAGGCAGTTATTTAATGAGAGGGAGAACCGAGCATTGTCCAAGGCGTGTGTTTGTGTGTGATGAACAAGACGCATACACATACACTCAAAGGGCTTCTGTCATTTTCTATTAAAGTGAATGACAACTTTTTTTTTTTTTTTTTTAAGTAGACGCTGTTCTTTGAAAATGGCGAATTCGAAGATGTGATTTCATGGAAATGGCTGGAGGGGAAGAGTACAAAAAATAGTTATTTAATTGCTGTTTTTTAAATATATGTTTTAACAAATATTGTTAGAAAACCGTTTTTTGTTTTTATTTCAAGACAAGCATTGATTTGTTTGCATAAATCCAACATTATCTCAATTTAATAATAATAATTGATATTTTTTCCTTTGATAATTCACAAAAGAACGATAAAAAAATAAGTACGACGGGGTTAAAAAATGCCATGGGCAAATAAATATACTCAAGAGTATCTTGAAAGTATTCTTCAAAGTATATAAAGTTCAAATGAATTAAAAACGCACATTAGTAAACACTATTATATAACAATACGTTATTATTATAATAATATTTTTTTATTTATTTATATATATATATATATATATATAGGACTTTTAAATATATATTGGTATTTTTATATATTCAACTCAGGTTTGACAAAGAAGTCATCATAATAACATAAGTCATAAGTATGAATATTACTCATATTATAATTTGGCACGGCGTTTAATTATATTATTTTTATCAATCAGAAGAATATCATTTTTAGATAAAACTTAATAAATGTGTAGATTACTTTTAATAAAAATTTAGATCAATAAAAACTTCAATTAGTTAAAAATATTTTTAAAAAGACTTCCTTAAGAAACATATGTCTTTTTTTTTTTTTTTTTTGTATATATACTATAAAATGTATGCAAACTACGTTTTATAAACTATACTAAGAGTTATGTTTTTAATTTAGTAAATATTTTTCAAGAATATTCTAAATTATGTTTCAAAAATTTTTATTGTCAACAGAATTTGCTTTTTTATGAGAAATTATTGCAGTAAACAGTATTCTATTTTTCAAGTTAAACAACAACATAATTTCATAAAATTAACTTTTAGAATATTTCATTTACCTGTTTGTGGTTGACTTTATCCAGTTTTAGTCAGTGGATGTTTTGTTTTTGTTCATTGTTTCCTCAATGCTTATGTTAGTTATTTATCATTTATATATACAACTTATATTCTATTAAATGATTTTATATTTGCATAAAAAAATTTCTCTGTATTTTCTATTTTATTTACACCTACCTTTTTGATTTGGTATATGGCAATGTACCTCATAGATACCGTGGAAAATAAAGTAATGTAAAATAAAAAACAATTATGGAAATTTTTTTTTACAAAATAATTTTGAACATTTAATTTTGTTGAACGTACCTGTTTCATTTTTATTTTGTTCATCCTTAATATTTTTGAGAAGTAACATTCAGCAAAATATATTTCAGCCGTCATAATAAAGATCCTTAAAAAGAATGTATGACTAAGAAGCAAATATTATAGAACTACTTATTAATTTCAATGTAAATATCGATAGGTATTTACGTGTTGGAGAACTCAAGCCTGTTCAAGGTTGTAATGTCAGTAAAAAAGAAGAATGATCTACATGTTTTTTTTTTTTCACATTTTTTGTAATATAAATAATATTATGTTATTCTATTATAATAATTAAATGACAATAGAAATTGGCGAAGAAGATACAATTTTGAACTTTACAAACTTTTTAGAGATATTGACATTCTAAAATTTGTTAAACTGAAGAGAATGAGATGGGCCTGTCATCCCATGAGAATGGAAAGTGATATAGGTGCTTTGAGGGTTTTCAATGTAACCCCTTTTGGACAACGACCCAGTGGAAGACCGAAAAGAGATGGATCGATTGTTTAGACACTGATTTTAATGTTATTAAGAACAAAAACTGGAGGTCCACGGCCAAGAGGAGAACAGTCTTGCTGGATCTTTCAAAGATGGCCAAGGCCCTCAACGGGCTGTGGAGCTAGTTATGATGATTGTAATAATAATATATATAGTTTTAATATTACTAAGTTAATTCTAGTAATTGCATGCTTTTCTAAGTAATAATAATGCTCTCTTGTATTATTTTGAATTTTTATTGTATTATTTTCTTCACCCACAGCAATCGAGGGGAAGAATACCTGTAAAGGGAAGAACAGGATACTGAGCCAATTAGCTATCACTTGCAGCGGAGGTCTCGAAATGAAATTCTGGAGAGACAGAAAGCAATAAAGAAGATGAAGCAAGCAAGGAATAAGCTTCTTTCCATGTCATACTTAACCTTGATCTTAATTTTAACTTCAACCGTCGTAAGTCTTTTCGTATATATGAAGTGCAAGCAGATAATCATGGAAAATGAGATTTCCTGCAATGTTCTAAATTTCAACCTTTCTGGTTTGAAATCTACCAAATCTCTGCCCGATGCTCATGCTGCAAGCAACTTGACCAGTGAAAATGTTGTAAAAGATGGAATCCTTTCTTTTATTTACCGAATTGAAGATAAAGAGGATTTTTTTCAATTGGTCTGTGTTATTTCCATTATATTATGTTTGTTAGCTGCAGCAATCATGCCAATGGTTATATATCATCATATTGAAGATGAACCTGATTCAAATGATTGAATTTTAAGAGCTTGGTAACATGATTCGGTACTTACGTATTAACGGTACCTTGGCGACAGACTTGGCGGTTTTTAAGTGTCGCCAATCTTTATTATTTGGAATAAAATATTTTGAAAGCGTTTTGATTTTAAATGAAGTGTTTCATATATATTTTATTATTTGGAACAAAAATTTTAAGTGTAGATTGGCGCCAAATCTGTAGCTGCGGTTGGCGCGTGTGCTCTTTATTGGCGCAACTGTCGCCAAGGTACCGTTAATACGTAAGTACTAATGATTCTGTAGTATAATATGAAATTATACAGTGTATAACATATTTAATCTACAATTGATATTAATTCTTAGTTTGGATGTATTTCTTAATATGAGTTTTTAGTTTCATGCTTTATGTATTTTTAGCTGTTTTATGCTATTTAGCTATTTTTAGCTTTTTATGTATTTTTCCTGCTTTATGTATTTTTTATGTATCTCTTCAATAAAAATAATAGATGAAAATATATTTAGTTTCCTTTTAAAATGACATTTTCTATCATGACAAATTTAATTTTGTTTATTTTTTAAAAAAGATAATTAAAATTTTATTTTTAAAATAGTAGTAAAAATAAATGTATTGTCAACAATTATAATTCAAGCATAAAAGTACAGGAGTTAAAATTTAATTCATTAATTAAAAATTTCAATTTTAAACATGCAGAAAGGAAAGTGTATATTTTAAAGAAATGTATTTAAACACATAATACGTTTAAAAATATTAATTAAATTCCATTTCATTAATTAATTTCTAAATATAGTGAAGGAAATTAAAATGTATTTAATAAAAACAACAACAAAAAAAAAAAGAATTAAAGAAACTTTGCCATATGAAACTTTATTTCATATTTTTTAAGTTCACATTGCACTAAATGACAAAATAACGTTAAATAAAAAACAATATTTGGGAAAACAAAGAATATTAGAGGTGGTTTTATAATAACAAGAAATGTTCTTAACAATGAAAAACCTTCGCAGAACATTTTTTTTTTTTTTTGAATTATTTTTAAAATTCCAATTATAAACTTTAAACGATCGGTTTTGTATTAAATGAGTTCTTTTCAACATTTGATTCTGCAAGTTTGAAAATCAAGGTAGTTGCTAAAGCAAATACCAAGCTGATAAAAATTATCGCCATAAGTGAAGAAAAATTCTCCTTCCAAAATGTTGTCACCTTGTTAACGATTCCAGGATTATTTTCATTTAAATAATTTTTGTAGTAATTATCAGGATAAATTAAGTGATCACGTAAATTCTTGACACTGTGGACACCAGGCTTATCTGTTGGATAACTAACCATATTATTGATGTGTTTCAGAGCGTAGGACGTTTTTGGACATACGGTGAGTATATCATATCTGAGTAACATCAGGCACAAAGAAGACAAACTAAAACTAATGACAAAAATGCAGATCTCCATCAAAATTCGACTTTTTCTGCTTGGTGTTACGTCGGGATTTCCAGTTATAGAATTGCCTGAAATAAAACTTCATTATCATAAACTACTGAAATAGTATGATTTAGCATAATTATTTATATGCTTTTGAATAATAATAAAATTATTTTTACATCCTATTACAAAAAAAATGTTTCTTTTGATTTAGTTATATGATTTAAAGAATTTTTTGATAAAGGTTTTTTTTTTTAACTTGTACAAAAATTATACATTGAAATTAATTCATCAATTAAATACAAAAATGAAGAATTAATTTATTTATGACAGTATAAAAGTAAGTGGAAGATTTTCAAGGTGTTTTATGGAAGCCTGTATAGAAAAAAGATTTATTCTTTTCATAATTCAAATCTAAAAAATAATTTATTTTGAAATATATGTTTAGAAATCTTACAAAATAGTATAAACAATATAATTGTTTTAATGAAAACAGATTTAAAAAATAAGTTAACGTTAAGTTAATCGTAAATTGTATTCAATACACTTCAGATATTCATTAATTTCAAAATTTTATGGTTAAAAAAAGGTATGAAATTTAGTAATTAGGTATGAAATTTAAATATGTTTTATGTAATAAAAATCATTTAATTCTAAACTAGTTAAATTAAAATATTATAATAATGGTAAAACTCTATAAATATTCAGGGAAATTAAAAAAATATTGTAAAATAATAAATAATGAAATATTCTTAATAAATGCATTTTATTGCTTTTTTTCTTGGCGAACTTTGACGAAAAGATTTTTGGACGCCAATCCCAGCGGCCCTATTCTGCAATTTTACCAAAAAGAATTCTTTTATCAATAAAATTGTAACAGAAAATAATTTTTAATTCTGTAATCAATCAAAATTTGAAATGAATTATTTGGTAAAAAACTTTCCTTCAAAAATTTTAATTAAATTATCAATAAAATATGTTTATTTATGTTTTATTCTAATTGTTTGTATTTTTCAAAGTCACTCTGTATTTTTTACTATTAATTCGGATTAAATTCAATTCTAACATGTTATATAAATTACATAACAATTAATATTATAGGTTACAATTAAATTAAAACTTAAGAAATAAATTAAAAACATCAAAAATAAATACTTATCCATACACAAAAAATAGAATTAATATAAAATGTTTTATAAAATTTTCTATTTTATTAATCTTAATTTGAGTCCAGCACTAAACAGAACGTCAATATTTAAAATATTTCATAGCCTTTCAATATAGAACAATATTTTTATAGCATTTCAATACAGAACAATATATTCATAGCATTTCAATATATTTCATAAGAGAAATTTAATTTCAATCAAACCTTTCTTAAATAACATGGAAAGAATATTAAATTTATTTCTTATCATTTTAAAAATTATATTAAATATTTTTGAAGACTTATAAGGACTGAAATAAATATTTTCAATTGAAAATATTGACAATAAATATACTTGATAGTTATATTAAATAAAAACTACAGAATAAAAAAAAATAACGCGATAATATTGTAAGCCTAAATTATTGACCTGAATAATGTTTGAATTATTAATTTTTTAATTTTAGTTTAAAAAATATTTTATTTGTGAACTTACCGAATAGCATTTTATAAGAACTGAGTTTCATTTAAAAAAATTAGCAAGAACAGATAATGAATGTCACTATATTTAAGCCTAAATTTACAAAATGAAGCAGAATAATTTTTAAAACAAAAAAGAATTGCAATTCTTAGTCTGACTCCAGCGCCCTCTATAAATTTCAAAAACGTGCATTTTGAGTTTAGTTGTTATTTATTTAACATTAAAAAATTATTATTTATTAAACTTATTCTAATAATTAGTATTTCATGTTTATTGTTCCTTTTTTAATATAAAAAATGCTAATGCATATTTTAATAAAATTAAGTCATAAAAGAATATTTAAATCAGAAAAATTAAATTTATTTTCTTATCAAATGATTCATATAATTAAAAGATTTTATGATTAATACAGAGAAATTATCGTGACGTAATATAAATGCAGGCAGCTAAATGTATCCGTACTTCTTAAAAAGCTTTTATTTAAACATTTTTTTAGAAATTTAGAGGCATTTATTTTCATCAGTTCTAAATAAAATTTAAATCTTTTATATTTAGTCTTTCTAATATTTATTGTAATGTTCTGCATTTTTTTAGAATAATTGACCCAGTTTAATAAAGGTGAAAAAATAAACAATCGAAAGAAAGTTTTCTTTTCTTTAGTAACATGTGATTAATTAAATCTTCTAAATCTTTTTAGTAAGATTAAATTTTCATGAGAGAAAGTTTTTACATTTTTATTTTCTGTAAACAGTAATTACTGTAATTACAGTATTTTTTTTTAATAATGTAAGTAAACACATTTTCACACACAACACACACACACACACATTATGTGTTTACTTACACACGTGTAAGTAAAGTGTAACGTGTACGTAAGTACAAGTGTAAGTAAACATATTTTGGCCAGTATAAAAATGACAAATAATGACGCATTCGATGAAATTTGAAAAAAAAAAACCCTTAATTTTAATCATCAACCATTAATCGTTAATTTTTTTCATTTTTTAAATAAAATTTCAACATATATGTTTGTGTGTTGAAATTGTATTTAAATTGTGCTTATAATATATATATATATATATATATATATATATATATATATATATAGTGCATTTCACTTATTCATTTTGTAAATGAATATAAAAAGCACAGCGAATTATTCCCAGTCGAACAATACACACAGACTTTTACAACGAGAATTAATTCTACCTACATCGTAGTCGATCAACCAGACACACAATTAATTGTCATATTTTTATAAACAGCCAGGGCATTATATCTCGTGAGTCGCTTTTCGCCTTATAAAACAACAAGCTCTAAAAATTCATATAATTTTGAGTTAATTATATTCTAATAACTTTCTCAGTTATGATTGTTTTTTAAAAGGGATTACAGCACGATGTTTCTTTGGTTAAAAAAGAACTAAACAAATAAGTAGAATAATTATAAAGAAGCGATGAAAAAGGTGAAAATATTGATTGACTAGATCAGTGGTCTCCAAACTTTCCAGCCTTAGGGCCATACTGTTTACAAGGGCCAAAACCGTTTTAATTTTTCTGCCATTATCTATAATTTCTAGACTAGTCGCCGAGTACGCGCTCTGAGCGAGCATACGCTTGCTAACTACAAACTATTGTCAGTGAAAAATCACAATTACATAAATCTCATTAGTATTTTTTTAACCTGACATAAAAAAAAACATAAACCTCATTTATAAACCCCGCGGTTTCATTCGCGTTAATTTAGCTTTTCCGTTCCTGAGGATTTTCAGAATAAAAATCATATGTTTGATTCAGGCTATTCCAAACATCGATATGCATACATATGCGATACTCTTTACCCCAACATAACTACCGAGGGTAACCGCGGGATGTTCACTAGTTTATAATGTTAGTGGATTCAATTTGAATTATTTGTTAGTTGTTATGATTTAGTTAAATTTTCTGCATATTATGCTTGTCATTAAGCTTTACCTAGCAAGTCAATAAAACCGAGTCATTATCACTCTGTGTTTTTTTATCCAACTTATTACAGCAACAATAAACTATTCGCTGTCGCGGGCCGGATGGATGACACTGGCGGCCCGGATTTGGCAGCGGGCCGTAGTTTGGAGACCCCTGGACTAGATGATCACATTTTAAAAGTTTAAAAAGGACAAACAAAAAAAAATTTGTATAAACACCACTATAACCAAGAGGGAAAAAACTGGATAGAAAGATGGGATTGCGTGTTACTTATAAGATTACGAGACAATTCATAGAAAATTAAGTATAGTTAAAGTCTTATAACACGTAGTGTCAAACATAAACCCGAAAACATTTTGTATTTTATTGCCCGGTTCCTCATATTTCGTACATTGAAACAAAATTCGTTCCGTAATTTCTAGAAGTTTTTGCAGAATGTATTCAAAGGAGATGGGATGAGACCGAAACTACAGTTTTGTGTTTGATGAGTTTCTTTGTGCGAAATCTAAAAAGAGTACATAATTCATTCGATTTGCAGGCAGAAGTCAATGAGAAAGTTGAAGTTAATTAGAGTGATTGAGCTCTTGCTCCTATATTTTGCTTGCCCATTGATCTGTTGTATTTTATAGTACCTTCTTAGTTTGTAGGAAAAAAAGTCCCGTGGAGAGAAATATAGTTTAAAAAACTAGTGCTTTTAGAGTTAATCAAACTAAAAAGTAAAAAATAATTCTTAACATAAGAATAAAATTACTGACGAGAAAATGAATGTCACAGTTCTAAAAGCGTGGGGTGCTCGATATCAATCGTTATAATTTTTCACTAGTTTCATTCCGAAATGCAGAGTTAGTTTAAAAATGTCATGCAAAGCACCCCACGCTTTTAGAACAGTGACATTCATTTTCTCGTCAGTCATTTTATTCTTATGCTAACAATTATTTTTTACTTTTTAGATTGATTAATTCTAAAAGCGTGTTTTTTAGTTTTTTAAACTATTAATTTATTTTTTACATTTTAGTTTGATTAACTCTAAAAGCTTGTTTTTTAGTGTTTTATAAGCTATAATATTTAAATGAGGTCCCGGTATGAGGACTGGAACTATAGTTCTTACAATAATTTAATTGTGAGTAAAACAATGGCTAAATGCAAATATGTCGAGCCAGCCAGGATTCGAACAGGGAATCTCCTGATCCGCAGTCAGGCACGTTATATGTTGTGCCACTGTCCCAGGTACGTTTGAATATCTTAGGTACTTTCAATCTAAATACATGGGTTAAATAGCTCTTTATAAGTTAAAATAACATCACTAATCCTGGCGATCCTAATCATGATGAGATAATAAATTTATCAAAATATTTTATTGTCGTCGGTCCTTGATAAGACTACAACGTTTAAATTAAATCTGAGCTCTTAAAGTAGGGCAAAATCGAGCCCAAAGAGTCAGTTAGAAACAAACATACAGATGAAACTAATAAAAGCGTATTAAAAAGAAAAATGGTGGTGTTTGTTGCAGATTTTGCTAGATAGTGTTTTCATTCTCTGTAACGCCGATGTGTCCTACTCTTCAATGCAAAATGAATTTTTAAAATTTTGTCTGAGAGGTTGTCTAGTGTCTTCTTAAAAGCTTGGTGGCGCGATGGGATAGAAAATCCTAAATCTTCAAAGCGTAAAGAACAGAAAGATTGACATGAAAATGATATAATTTTAAGCTGAAAGAATGTATGATGAAATGGTTGAAATAAGTGCAAGGGCTTCCCCTGTGCAAATCTATTATAATTAAAAAACTGTCCCGAAATGGTATGTTAAATAAGTTTTAGATGCATCAAGAGAAGAATTATTTTTTTCCTTATATTCTTCCTTATGTTGTTCGAAATGATGTTTAAGGAAATGGTGAGGCAACTGTTGGTTTTGAAAAAGAAGATCATCAGGATGAAAGGTAATATTCGAATTTTCATTAAATACTGATAAATTGGATTAAATTGGAAGAATGGATGCTTAAGTTGTCAGAAAGTTGTTAGGTACCCCCCTTCCCTTCGATGTAACTAATACTTACAATATGTCGATATGAAATCGGTATTTATCTTGTATATAACGAATACGATAAAAATCACTGAAAAAAAGTAGAAAATCATTTGAAATAAGTCATTGAATTTGTTTCTCAAATTCTTCTAATCCATTAATAAAAATAATAGTATTTAAATTTAAACATCTCTGTTGCTATTAACGATAGAATGGAAGTTCTGGATTGCTGATTCAATCTGAACAAAATCCTAAATAAAGAACTAGATGTCTAATAAAACTAAAGAACTAATCGAAATAATGAAATTAACATTCATCATTATATATTCAAGTTTTATTGAAAAAATAAGTAATACAGCACATTTACAAATAAATAATTGAAATTTATATATAGAAGCCATTTTATGTAATTTTGTTTTAATCTTCAAATGAAAAATACTAATCAAAATCATCGAAGAAAAAGCTTAATTTCATTTCTAAGTTCCTGTAACTACTATCTATGTTGTGATAAGAATATTATTATTTTTTATTTATCTGAATTTTATTATATTCGTTATTAACACTTTTCTAGAAATTAGTCTATTATAGTGACGGCAGTACGATGTAAACATATTTTTTCCCTCTAAACTGGAATATGCCGAATAAAATTTTCAGGGGAACCATCTCAAAATTGTTTGTGTTTACAAGTATTAACAAAGGCAACACTAGGAAAACATTAAACTTTGTTTACTGCGCTTTGGAATTTTAGCTAGTAGTTATTATTTCGAATTACAAGAATCGTTGCGCAACATTCCTGGAAAAGTTCCTAATACATACACAAATCCAGATTTACCTATATATAAAAAAAAGGCAGGTTTCAAATGTTGTTCATTTATTCCACAGATTGCAGGAGATTTTCAAACCGAAGAATTGGCAATCGATATGGCAAGTAAGTGCATGTTCAAATATTTACTTATAATTTATTCTGCAATTTTTTGAAATTAATTGAAATTTCAATTTCAATTTGTATAAATTATTTTGTGACTTTGTAAAACTTTTTTTATATTATTTTAAAATATATCGTATTTGTGTGGGGCATGAAACATTTATGAAATTTTTGTTCATGGTAAAGATTTCTCATAATATTAAAATTACGTGTGTTTTTCATACAGTATTTGTTTTGTAAATACTATGTAATACTAGAAATTCTTATAGCAGCTCTTCTATTTATATGTCCGCGAGTAGGTTATGAATATATTGATTGGGAGGAAAAAGAAATTAACAGATTGGATGCTGTTTTCGAGGCGAAGGATTCTTTTTTCATGTTGACACAAAATTAGATATGAGGTTTAAGTATTTACTGAAACATCGAACGAAGTATACGAAGACATCGAACATCTTTCAATTGTGAAAGAGTATGAAACACATTTTCAGGATCATTTGCGTGCAAATAAATTTTCTTTTTTTCTTTCATTTAAACTATTTTAAAAATATTGTCCCTACTCGATATTACTGACTTTCTCTATTTGCAGCGTATTCAGAATTGAGATTTTTATTAACATTTTAAATCTGAACAATTTACGTAAGGAAAACGAACATTAAAGAAACCAACTGATCATTTACAAAATTTATCATGTATGGGAGAAAAATGAACATGTTACTCAATGGTATGGAATCCTTGGGTTACTTTCATGGAACGAGTAGAATGAATGTTACTATGAGTGTAAATCGTCTTGCACCGACAGACTTACCTGATGAAGTTTATTTGGTTTCCATTCTAAACTACTACTGTTAGGAAACAGTTATCTTGAAAGAATAATGATTTATTCCCATCGCCTATCGGCAGATTTTCGTTCATAGTTAAATGCTGCACGAAGCTCAACTATCTTCAAAAAAATGTAAGGAATGCCGAGTTTTATGGACAAAAGAGGAAAATTAATTCTACTATGAGAGCTTTTTTTATAGGGTTCAAAATAGTTTAAAAAACGATTCTCTAAATTGATCATATAACAGGTTGCAAGTTTGTAACCGTCTTGGTGGTACTTTTAGCAGTTTCTTATCTTATTCAATGTTTATGTTTCCAAAACAGAAGCATTTTTCATATAAGTTTAAACATAAATAAAACAATATAATATAAAAAAACAAATTTTAAGTCAATTCCTACTTTTTTTTTTCACTATATTGCAGAAAAGTCCTTTACAAATAAAGTTAAAATTTTTCTCTTACATATGGCGCCATCTATTATTATATACATGCAACTTAAGTCTTAAAAAAAATTAATTAATTAAATTTAATTAATTATATATATATATATATATATATATATATAATAAAAGTATTTATATTAAAAATTTGAGGGAGTGTGAACTAATAGTAGGAATTGAATTATGAGACATAATTGTAATAAATAAACAATGATCTACTTGTTTATAGTTTGAAATGTTTTTAACATACACCATGTAATTGCATCAAATGTATATATTAAGTTATTTCTAGAAATTATATTCATTCCTGAATAATAATAATAATTGGCTATGAATTATAATACTCTTACATATATTTTTACTGTATTATTTTCTTCAACTCACAGTAACCAAGAAGAAGAATATCTGTCAAGGAGAAGTACAGGATTCTGAGACAATAAACTATCGCTTTCTGCGGGAATGTCGGAAAGAGATTAGGAAGAGAGACAAAGAAAGATACATGAGGAACCAAGCAAGGAATCGACTTTTTTTCCATGGTATACGCTAACTTGTTCTTAGTTTTGGCTACAACCATCGTATGTCTTTACGTGTATTTGAAGTGTAAGCAGATATCAATGGAAAACGCGCCTTCTTACAATGTTCCGAATTTCAACATTCCTGATGTGAAATCTGCCAAACATTTGCCTGACGCTACTACTGCAAGCAACTTGACCCATGGAAATGTGGCTTCAACCATCGTAAGTCATGTCGTACATTTGCAGAACAAGCAGATAATGAGGGGTAACGCTACTTCTCTTAATGATCAGAATATCGACACTTCTGATGTGAAATCTGCCAAACATTCACCTGACGCTAAAGCTGCTAGCAACTTGACCAAGAAATCATTTTAATTATGCTTAAAGTCGGATGTAATATTGTTGTACTTCCCGATTATAAAACCAAATTATTTCAAAACTTAATTAAAATTAAATTCAAACTACTTCAAAACCTAATTAAATGAAACACGTGCCTTGAGTTCTGCAGTGATCCATAAAATCCCACATAAATTAAACGCCACATCATTATATAAAAGCCGATAGATTCGTTTAAACTTTAGAATGTTTTAAGATAAGAGATCTCTACACTCTCTTAAACTACAAAAAGGTACAAAGATTGTAATAAAAAATTGACATAGTAAAGATTATCTCTACACAAGTCAATTCCACTCCGTGATTGCTTGGATCACGAACTTCTTCACAATCCTTCTATCTACAGCGACTCTTCTCCAATTCTTAAATTTCAAAATCTTTAAGACTTTTGCAATGCTCTCTGACCATCAAATGCTTACTACACTTGAGACTTTACGTAGAAAATTAAGCATAATTAAAAGTCTTATAATACGTAATCGCAGACATAGAACTTTTGTATCCGAAACTTTTTGTAGTTTATACTTGGTTCCTCACAATTCGTACATTGGAACAAAATATGTTCCTTACAGATTTTGCCGTTTTGCAGAATGGATACAAATGAGATGCTGTGAGACAGAATTTTGCATTTGAATATATTTTGTGCCAAGCCTAGAATATAGTACATATTCCTTTCCATTTGTAGGCAAAAGTCGATGAGAATGTTTAAGACAATTTACATGATTGAATTCTTTTGCCTATATTTTGCTTGGCCATTGATCTGCTGCTGTCTCCTTAGTTCGTTGTAAATAAAAGTTCCATGGAAAAAAAAAAATTAAATATGATGGTTCTTGCTGCACATTTTTTAGAGAGTTTGTGTATTCCCTGTAATGTCAACATATCCTAGAGTCCATATAAAGTAAACTTAAAATGCTGCTTAAGATGTTGTTTACCGGTCTTCCTGAAAGCTCGATGAAGCGATGGGATAAGAAGTCTCAATTTGTCAAAGCGTATGTCTGTTTTCAGAAAGACTTCCAGTTATGATGACATCTGTTATAATCTGTGAAAACGCATGCGAAATGGATCAAATAATTAGAAATGTGTAATTAGAAAATTGTTTTGAAACAGTATCTTAAATAAGCTTTAGATGCATCTATGTCAAAAACCACTTTGTCCTTTTCTTTACATAATCTTCTTTATGATGTTCGAAAAGGCGTTTGAGGAAATGGTGAGCAACCTCACCATTTCCTCAAACGCCTGAACTGTTACCCCTGATGTTACTAATAATTTCAATATGTCAATATTAAGTCACAAACATGGGGTTTAGTGTTTTAAATTGTTTAGGTACATTTAGTGGAATAAACATTTAAATTTGAAACTTTCCGTTTCAGTTTGTCGGGACTTGTAGGTGGTATTTATCTTGTACATAATGGATACGATGAAAGCCATTAAAAAAGTCGAAACTCATTCGATTAAAGTCATTGAATATATTTTACAAATTCTTTTTAATCTTTTAATAAATATTATAGTACTTAAATTAAATCATATCTGTGAACGCAATTGGTCCAGCAAGAAATCTTTGCTGATTCAATCAATATACTGATTAACTTCGACGTAATAAACAAAATAATCAAGTTAACATTCACCATTATATATTCAAGATCTATTGAAGAAATGAATAATGAAACACGCTCCCTACAATATTAATTGAAATTTATATATAGATAATTTTTTTTGTAATTTTACCTTAATCTTCAAATGAATGACACTCATCTAGATCTTTTTTCATATAAAAAAAACCATATAACTTCTTTTTATGTTCTTATTGGATTTTATTTTTATTTAAATGAAGTTTATTATATTTACTTTTAACTGTATTCTATGAAATCGTCTATTATAATGACTGCAGACTGATATACACATCTTTTCCACTCTGAAGTGCAATATGCCAAATAAAATATTCATGGCAACTATCTCAAAGTTGTTCATATTAAATTCTGAAATATTAAAAATGAACACCAGATACGCATTAAAAACCTGTTTACTGCGCTTTACTGAGTTAGAAGTTACTTCGAATTACTGGAATCCTTGCGCAACATTCGCCGAAAAGTTCCTGATTCATACACACTTTCAGAACTACCCACATATAAAAGAGGCAAGTTGAAAATACAATTCATTTATTCCACAGATTTTCACAGAGAGCAGCAAATTTTTAAACCGGAGAAATGACGATGAAGATGCCAGGTAAGTGAATGTTTAAAAATTTACATTTTAATTTATTTTTAATATTCTGCAATTTTTGAAAATTACTTCAAATTTATATTTTAATTAGTATAAATTATTTTGTGATTTTATGAAGATAATAAGACATTTTTTATTTTATTATTTTAAAGTGGATGCCAAACGTAGTGTATTTATGTGTTACATGAAACATTTATTAATTAAAAAAATTATGTTATAATATTAAAATTACGTTTGCTTCCTGATAGTATTTGTTTGTGAATATTATTCAAGAATATCATAAAATTAAATTATAAAAATATTTTCTCTCCATAGAATTTTTTTATAAGAAACTTTTTTTTTAGTTGTGTAACAGTATTAGCTAACTTTTTGCTATTATTTCTTTACTTTAAACAACTTTTTTTAATATCTTAGATTTACCTTTTTTATATTTCTGTGTCCAGTGTTAGTCAGTGCATGCATTGTTTTTATTTATTTTTTTGCATTGATGCTTATGTTTCTTATTTGGAATCTCTATGCAACTTGTTTATTCTGCTATATTGCATTTTATTTAAATATTTTTGTAATAGAATAAAAACAATTCGGTGCCTCATTTTTTTTATTTACGTCCTCGAACTACCATAGATTATAGATAGGCTGCAAGATAAAATAATATAAAATAAAAATCACTTACAGAAATTTTATTTTACCTAATATTTTATAACTTTCTTTTTCTTGAATTTAACTGTTTCAATTTTAATCTATATCATTAATATTTTTTATTGGCAAATCAACCAAAATTCAAAATCAACCAATTCAAAAATACTTATTAAAGTCTATGTAACTACAGAAATTTAATAACATGAAACATTATTAAATTATCTTCTATGGAATACTTTTTATGGAATATTTTTTATGGTAATGAAGGTCATACAAAATATTTTAGTTCGTTTTTTTTTTAAGGTTTTTGTTTCTCAGATTTATTTATGTTAGTTTCTTATTTACAGCGAATGATTGCTTACTGTATAAGAAATGCAAATCCTTTCAAGAATTGCGAAGAATTTCAAGAATTTTCAGAATTGCGCAGAAATTAAACGTACAAATCTGAACAAATTTTTCTGATCTATCAAATATTTCAGAAAATCATTTTAGTTTTCTCATTGCAAAAAATACATTAAAAGCGCATTAGTAATGAGGAAAAATTTCTATTAAATATAAATAAATATATTTATTTTATTTTTATTTATTTATTTATTTTTTTTTTGGTGATTATTTTTCTACCAAACATTTATTTTATTTTGATAAAAAATTAACAATTTTATTTTAGTTTTTGCTCTATCAATAGTACTGTATAACTTAAAAAATAATTTAATCAAAATAAAGCAAGACATATCATTTAGATGTGTACATAGAAGCTTTTTCAATTTAAAAAAAATTAAGGATGATATCGATTTCATCGTACATTGTTGACACGTTATTAGATCTATGGTGTTAGTATTTACTGAAACCAAGACATCGAGCATCTTTCAATAGAGAAAAAGTATCAAATAATTTCTTAGCAATATACCTGCAAATATTTTTCCTTTTTTTTTTTTATTGAAGATATTTTAAAAATATCGTCCCTGCACGATATCATTGACTTCTCTGTTTACAGAGTATTCCGAATTGAGATATACTAATAGACTTTTAAATCTGAAGAATTTTTTTCTAATTTAGCTGGCAAACACTTAGACAGTTGTCTTTCAAGCCTTAAGGCAAGCGCTGCACTGACGTTACTCACTTAGCACTACCTAGGAGGGGTATGTAACTTGAAGATAAACTACTCGCAAAACCAGGACGTATTGGACGCGGAGTAAAAATACGCGGATATAAATTTTTAAATAAATTAAGCAGATAAGTTTCGCAATAAATAATTATAAAACTTAATCATAATAAATAAACAATGATCTATATGTTTTTTCTTCCTTTTTTTAAATAATAAATCATGTTATATTATCTAAAGAACAATAAGTTATTTTTATAAATTTTATGCTTTCCTAAATAATAATAAGTGTCTATGAATTTTAATAATCCTACACAATTTTTTTGTATTATTTCCATCAACCTACAGAAACCAAGGCAAAGAACACCTGTAAAGGAAAGCCAATTACTGAAACGTTGCTACGGGAATGTCGAAGTGAAATTAGGAAGAGAGAGAAAGCCTTGTACGAGAGGAAGAGGCAAGCAAGGAATCGACTTTTCCCCTTGGCATACTTCACCTTGATCTTTGTTTGGCTTCAACCATCGTCGGGAATGTCGAAGTGAAATTAGGAAGAGAGAAAGCCTTGTACGAGAGGAAGAGGCAAGCGGGAATGTCGAAGTGAAATTAGGAAGAGAGAGAAAGCCTTGTACGAGAGGAAGAGGCAAGCAAGGAATCGACTTTTCTGCTTGGCATACTTCACCTTGATCTTAGCTTTGGCTTCAACCATCGTTAGCCTTTACGTATATTTACAGTGCAGTCAAATGGCGATGGAAAAAGCGACTTCATGCAATGTTCTGAATTTCAACATTTCTGATGTGAAATCTGCCAAATATCTGCCCGACGCTAATGCTGCAAGAAACTTGACTCTTGTTCATAAAGGACATCTTCTTAATTTTACTTATAGAATTGAAAATGATGACGATATTGTTATTTCTGTTAAGTATATCTTTGTTATTTCTGTTATGTTTTTGGCATTTCCTGTAGCAGTCATACCAATTATTATATATAATTATACTGAGGAAAATCCTGTTTATAATGATTTAATTTTAAGAGGTTGGGAATATGATCCTGCCGTATAATGGGAAATGATATAAACCTGTGCTTAATCTACAACCTACATTTAGTTATTAATTCTTAATTTTGATGTATTTCAGTATACTGTGGAGCTTTTTGTGTTTTAATGCTTTATGAAATGGTTAGAAATATATCTATTCAATAAAAATGATAGTTTAAAATATGTTTCTTTTTTTCCTATTTATTACATTTAGAATAAATTTATAAATTCTGTTTAATTTTTATGATAAAAACATAAAATTAATTCTTGCATTTAAACTATAAGAAAAATAAATGTATATTCACTATTTATATTTTAAATACAAAGTACAAAAGTTAAAAATATTAATTAAAATTTTATTCATTACATAAAAATTTCATTTCTAATATGCAGAAAGAAAAAGTTTATATTTTAATGAAATGTATTAAATAAAAAAAGAACAAAAGTATAAAAAATTAGGAAACTTTATTATAAACTTTTATATTTTTAGGTTCACATTTTATGCAAAATAACGTTATTAACAAACAATGTTTTGAAAAGATAAAATAAGAAGAGTTTTAATAATAGGAGGAACTGATCTTAAGAAAAATTTGCATAACATTTTTAAAAACTGCAATATATTTTAAAGCATTAGTTTTGTATTAAAAGAGTGCTTATTGACAATTAATTCCGAATATTTAAAAAATCATGGTAGTTATTTGAGAAAATACGAAGTCGATAAAAAAATACCTCAAAAGAAAATAATAATTCTCCTTCCAAAATGTCATCATGTTGTTGTGGATTTCAAATTTCTTTTTCTTTTAAATCCTTTCTGTAATGGTTATCAGGATAAAATAAGTCATCATGTAAATTATTAACATTGTGGACACCAGTGTACACCAAATTGTTGTACAACAAAACATTGTATTAACATGTCTCAGAGCGTAAAAATCCATAAATAATGAAATTAAAAAAATTTTTAAATAAAAATAATTAAAGATTTTTAATAAATACATTTGATTGTTATTTTTAAAATATATCACTCTACTATACGTCTTAAAGAATACATATATCGTCTAAATCTGTCAAATTTGTTTTATCTGCGACAATTCTTTCTTCCATGCACGGAATTATAACAATCAATGCAACAATTTATTTCAATTAATTGTATAATGTAAAAAAATAATCCAATTAATTTTAATTAATTTACTAATTTAATATTATGTTTCCTTTTCAAAATTTTCCTTCATTTTTATTTGAGTTCTGGTTTTCAATGCAGGTTTACTTTCAGTACATACATATTATGCCACATATCGCTGAATTGATTTGGCGACAAAAATAATATGTATATTTTATGATTTCATGACAGAATTAATTTGCCATGAATATTATAATAAGGAAGTACGAAATTTTGATATCCATTTGAACGAACAAAAATAAACAGCAACAACAAAAAAGATTTAATAAGATCTAAAATGAAAACCTTACTTACATTATGCATATTTCCAACATACTAAATAAAATAAAAATTTCGAACTCATTTTTATTTATCATTGGTTTTTTCATTCTTACCAAAATTTTGGATTTTCTGTCTGACATGGCTATTTGCCAATTTTCCACACGTTCAGGGGTTAAATTAATACATCTATTTAAATTTTTTAAAAACGAAATTAAACTTAATAGAAAATTTATTTTATTTTATTTCCTTTTTGTGCAAAGTTTAGTGTACTTAACAACTTCATTTAATTCTTTATGATATTTCGCTTAGAATTACAACTTGAAGAAATATTTAAAAATATCTTTAGCAAGGTATAACTTTTGCAAAAAAAAAAAAAAAAAAAAGTATTGTTTTTAATTTAAATCATGAATAAATTTGAAACAGTAAATAATTTTTAATTTTATAAAGAATCAAAATTTGAAGTGAATTGTTTCGTTAAACACGTCCATTCAAAAGTTTTAATTAAATAATCAATAAAATTTTATTTATTTCTATCAGAATTGTTTGTATTTTGTAAAGTCATCATTTATTTGAATTATTATTAACAATTAATTCAAATGTTATAAGTAATATTTTGTGTCAAATTAAATTTAAAATTTATAAATAAAACCAAAACCCTAAAAAATAATGATCATTATTATTATATTAAATTTCAGATCGACTACCAAATGTCGGACAGAATTCTTCAAATACAAAGCCTATATTTAAAAAAATATTATTGGAATTTTTAGATTATTTAAAAAAAGAAGAAATATACTTTTATTAATTTTCTATTATTTTTTTAATTATTTATTTATTATTATTATTTATTTATTTTTGAATAAAGATAACTTCTTGTTATTAAACGGCATTTCATGCTTCCTTTTCAAAAACTTCATGTCTTATTAAACATATTTTCGCATTAAATAAAATGTAAACTTTAGAAATATGAAATAAATTTCCACGGGACAAAGTGCCTTTGGTCATTTTCATATTTTGTTGTTATTTTTATTAAAACACTTACTTCACTATATTCAGTAAAAAAAAAAGAAATTTTTATTTATTGAAATAAATTTAAATTAATGTATTTAAATGCATCATACATTGCAAACGTAATTGAAGAATAATTAATTATTTTTTACATTTTAAAAGTAAAATTTTAATTCTCTTTTTTAAAATTTAACCTAAATTAAATTGTTAAAAACAATGTCACTTAAAAATGTAATAAATGTGAAACGAAACATATTTTCACATATCATTTTTATTGAAGGAATATATTACTAAAAATACATAAAGCATAAAAGTCAAAAATACCACTGTATACGAAAATACATCCAAAGAAAGATATTACTAAATTTATAGATTAAAGATTGAATTATATCTTTTCATGTCATAATCCAGCATCGTTGAAATTGATCGTTGATCGTTGAAGTTAAGCTCTTAAAATTAAATAATTTGAAACAAGATTATCCTAGGATTATATATTACAATTGGTACAATTGCTAGACAAAATAGCCATAACAAAATAGAAATAAGACATATGTACATCACAATATCATTATCATTTTCAATTCTGTAAGTAAAATTAAGAAGATATTCCTTTTTTACAACATTTTCATTGGTCAAGTTGCTTGCAGCATGAGCGTCGGGCAAATGTTTGGTAGATTTCACATCAGAAAGGTAGAAATTAAGATGTTCCTTTTAACGTTTTCACTGGTCAAGTTGCTTGCAGCATGTGCGTCGGGCAAATGTTTGGCATATTTCACATCAGAAAGGTAGAAGTTAAGATGTTCTTTTTTAACATTTCCATTGGTAAAGTTGCTTGCAGCATGAGTGTCGGGCAGATGTTTGGCAGATTTCCCATCAAGAACGTAGAAATTAAGATGTTCCTTTTAAAATCATTTCCATCTGGTCAAGTTGCTTGCAGCATGAGCGTCGGGAAATGTTTGGCAGATTTCACATTAGAAGGTAGAAATTAAGGTTCCTTTTTAAAAACATTTTCAATTGGTGAAGTTGCTTGAAGCATGTGCGTCGGGCAAATGTTTGGCAGATTTCACATCAGAAATGTTGAAATTAAGATGTTCCTTTTTAAGATTTCCATTGGTAAGTTGCTTGCAGCATGAGCGTCGGGCACATGTTTGGCGGATTTCACATTAGAAGGTAGAAATTAAGATGTTCCTTTTAAAAACATTTTCATTGGTGAAGTTGCTTGAAGCATGTGCGTCGGGCAAATGTTTGGCAGATTTCACATCAGAAAGGTGAAATTAAGATGTTCTTTTAAGAATTTCCTCTGGTCAAGTTGCTTGCAGCGAAGGTGTCGGGCAGATGTTTGGCAGATTTCCCATCAGAAACGTAGAA